>PVKN010006715.1:0-27954 GCA_004027915.1 Capromys pilorides
ACTGACTATATTTAATTGAATTCTGTATTATACCAAAAACTGATAATAGCATGTATTTTTGCTTTGTTTGAAATCTTGTGGAGGAAATGCTACTTCATTCACCACTGCATATAATATGTTATAACTGTAGCTCTCTTATTAGTAATCATTATGAATTTGTAGAAATCTCCTTCTCTTCCTGTTTCTTTGAACCTTAGACAGTTTCTGTCTTTCCCATGGCCACAATGAGAAACTCCAGAGCGAAACAGAAAAACAGAGATTTTTCTTAAAATTCTAATGCTTCCAGGATTCTAAGCAAGAAAGCTTCAAGTGCACTGTGAGAAAGGCATAAGAATACAGCATGGTGAGAGTGAGGGCATATGGCAAGAACCAAAGAATTTCTGTTCAGGCATATTTCTATGTGGACATTCTCTTCCAAGCCAGGCCAGAGAATAGGGTTGAGTGAGGCAAGACAGTGTCTGTTACCTGTGGTATTCTTCTCACTAGCATTGATTCCATCCTAAAGAGCCATGGTCATCCATGTCCTGTCTGCAGGACACAGAATAAGTGAGCAGCCCAGAGCAGGAGTTAGCTGGAGACTGACACTAAGATCCACTTTTTCCGGCACCTATGGGTCACTTGGAAGTGAAATGTGATGTATGATTGCAGTCCTGATTCTTCTCCTTCTCCTTCTCCTTCTCCTTCTCCTTCTCCTTCTCCTTCTCCTTCTTCTTCTTCTTCTTCCTTGTCCTCATCTTTGTCTTCTTCATTTTCATCTTTGTCTTCTTCTTGCTTTATTTTGTTCTTCTAAACTTTTTTATGTATTTAACACAAAGTCTAAAGGATCACATTACACAGACTGGACTCATAGTGATCCCTCCTTTTTCTTTTCAGCTTGCAAGTGCTGGAATTACAGGTGCATGCCACCAATCCCAGTCTCATTCTGCATCTCAGTGCACTGGGGGTGGATTGGGGGGGCAGTGGCAGGGCACAGTGGGGATTGAACCCCAGTCCTGCGTCTGCCTAAGCAGGTTTTTTAATCCTCTGAGCTGTCAGGCCTGCCCTGCAATCCTGAATCTGTTGAGTGTGGTTCTCATAACTATATCTTTCTAAGTAAAAGAAGAGACTGTTACTTGAGTACATGCATGTCTTCATCCATGGAAAAAAAGCCTTTAGAGAAAGTACCACTCACTTACATAGAAAATTTTTAAAAATTAAAGATTTCCTACAATTGGTAAAAAGGTTTGTGAATTTTAAGTTTGAATATGTTACTGGGTCAGTGTAATGCCTTTCACAAAACAGTGATCCTAGCCAAGGCTCTCTGATGACATTTTCAGTAAGGGAAAGTATTGGTCTTCTGTGTGTACTTAGCAACATGAAAGGCTCTATGCTTGTGAAAGATTTTTGGTTAAATAATGAGTCAGATTTTTTTCTTTCTGAGAAAAAAAATTTTTTTAAATATACTATATTGTACTTACATTTTTTCTATAGCCCAGTAACAAGACAGATTATGAGTCTTGGTACCCAAGACAGAGTTACAACTAGGTGAAATTTGAATTAGTTGAAAGATTTTGCTTTTCTTCTTGACTTCACCCAGAAATATAAAGAATCTGCCATTCTCATTTTTCAGATAACTAGTGTCTTGCTCCCAACTTTCAATTTTTCTGAACTAACCACCATTGTTGCCCATGAATGCCTGCCAGTTACTCGTCCTTTTCAGCTCCTTTTAAAATATGCTTCACAACCTGGCATGTTAGTTAACTACCAGCTTGTGTATAACCTAGGAACATTTTCCTTTATAATAAAAATGATATATAAGATTTTAAAGTCTATTATAAACTAGTATTAAGTTTTAAGAGAGGAGAATAAATTGTTTCAAGGAATGAAATCTTCATTGCATCATATTCTGAAAACTTAGGGCTTGAGACATAGGCATAGTGTTACATGGGCCTTACACATGGCCTTAAATCACAAGTATGTCTTGCTCATTCTCCAGTGTGTGATAATTATCCTTAATCCTTTGTTTATTTACTTATGGTACATTGAGTAGGACTGCTTCCTATGAGCTGGACTATTCGCTATAGGTGGCAGAGCCATAAGCAGCACCACCCCAAGAACAAATCCAAAAGCAAAGTTTGCGTGTGCTCTAAAAGTATTCTCTGGATAATTAGAAAATGTTCCACCGCTTTGAAAGCCCCCCATATAATACAGGGTTAAATGATCGTCTTGGAACTTATTTTGGAGTATTATTACCTTTGAGAAGGCATTGTTATTGGGCACTTTTTCTAAAAGACATTAATGCATATAATTAAAAACATACAATTCAACTTCTCTGCAGGACGTCTATGAAACCATTTATGGGTTGCTTTTTTCTTCCCTTCTAGGTGTTGCTGACTGTAGACTCAGAGTAATGAGAAGAAAGTTATTTTTAGGTTGGCATATGTGTTTTGGTTGCTCTAAACTAAAAGGTCTTATTTAGAGTTTGTATACACTACTATAGTACATTGTGTTTCATACAAAGCTAATTGCTTTTCTTAGTTTTGGTGTTATCCATTTTTTCCATAATAAGCCTTTTCCCACTAAAGAAATGAAAATGGAGTAGATTTATATTGCTGATTAGAAAAAAATAAAGCTTTCAAAGAAAACAAATACATTAAAAGTAATTCTCTTACTACTAACCACTCAAATATCAAGAAAATTTACACTTTATCTACTTTGAAAATAAAAGAAAGTATATATGCTCTGTGTACATCCATGTAACTAGAGGATTCCATATGATCAGCATCCACTTTAACACTTGCAAAGACCATGGATAAAATTTGTGTATAACTATTCTGTTGACAGGTAACACATTAGTAATAATGATTGCTAAAGAAAGCAACATTAGGACTGGGGAGATAGCTTGGTGGGTAGCTCCTAGTAAGCATAACAGCCCAGGTATGATCTGGTACCACAAGCCTTGCCAGCCCTGACACTGCTGTGCCAGCCTCAAAACCATCAATGGTGGCATACTACTGTAATCCCAGTGCTCAAGAAGGAGGTTTTTTTATGCAAGTTCCATGTGCCATGTGGAGGTGGGGATCCAACTGCGGTCTCCAGCGCTCTAGTGACTTTGCTAAGTCAAGCACTTTTTAATCAACTGAGCTACCTGGCAAGCACTCTAAGCTAAGTGAGGACTTTTTTTTTTTAATACAACTGGGGATACAACTCAGAACCTTGCACTTGCCAGGCAGGTGCTTAAGCTGCTGAGCTATATTCCTGACCAAAAGTTGAGAAGGATTTTTTTTTCATCTGGTTTAGGATGCCTTAAGAGTGGGTCTGGGGATTGAATCACTATTCCCCGTGCCTGACTGGGATTGCCTGTGCAGACGCTTAAACCACTGAGCTACCCTGAAACTCCCCCCACCCCACCCCCAGTGCTGCAGAGGCTGAAATAGGAGAATTGCTATGAGTCTAAACTGTGTAGCAAGACCATATATATATATATATATATATATATATATATATATATATATATAATAAAGAATAAATAGATAAAACAACATAAATTTCTTATAGGTTTGAGGTTTTAAAGCTTAGTATGTATAATAACAAAACATAAAATCATTGCTCAAAGTAATGCTTGAAGTCTTATATCAAGTTTCAACAAATCTATCCAAACAAACTTAGTACATTGAATACAATGCTCAAAACTCTGTGCCCAGACTGCTGAACATTAGATAAGATGTGGAGATACACTGAGGAATAACTCAGGATGTGCTTGTATCTAGCTATTCAAAATGGAAAACCGTGTGATTGAGTGAAGCGGTAAGTTTTCTTATGTCCATCCAGAGGAGGATAAGAACTGTTGTAGACAGAAGGGTGAACTAATGATTGCTATAAGAATCATAAGAAGAAGAATGGATCCAATCACTTTCGGGTGAACTGAAGGCTATGTTCAGGCAAAAAGTCTTATCTGTGAAGAGTGTGCATATCTAAAGAGGAGAGCAAAAATTTTAGAGAAAGATGAAGAAAAATGAGTTCTTGTACATCTGGCATGATCTCTGCATCAATTTCTTGAGTTTTAATTCACTTAGAACTATCATCTATCATGTCTTTTTGTAGGTTTCTCTTTGATTTATCACTTCAAAAAGATCAACTACACGTGAGGGCAGACTGAGCCTAGACAAACATATCAGAGTGGATCTTTGTGAAAGGGAGTTCCTTCATCTCTTCCCCACAGTGCCTGCCATGACACTATGGCCAACCCCTGTATTCTTGTGCTTCCACTCCTTCTTTGTTAGGCCCCCCTTGGGGTTCCTTTCACCACATTCTTCTCTGTGCAAGCCTCAGTTAAGTGCCTTGGTTGATGATTGGGTCTTCTACAGAAAAGAACATCGTATTTCCAGCTATTCATCCATCCCTGACTAAAATCTTGTAATGAGCTGTAAAAGAAAGGAAAGAAGAAGGGTGGTTAAGGAGGACAGGAGAAAGTGTCTTTGGAGGTAAAGAAAGAGAAGGGGCTACTACTGTTCTATTCTGTTTGATAACATATTTTAAAGAACAAAAGAATGTTCTGTAAAGGTAATAATGGAAAACAAATGAGAACACTGTCTTTGAGAACACTAGCTACCTAGATTTTACACATTTTACTTTCCAACTTACTCTTTTGAAGTTAACATATACTCTTTTTCAGCTAGAATAAATACCTGTATTACTAAAATGCTTATCATGAGCCAAGTATAAGACCAATGTACTTGCATTTTGCATATTTACAGATCTGGTATTATTTATAAAATTATGAATGGGAAGAATCTGTTGGAAAAAGTTTTTGTTTGATCTGTTGTAGGCAGAACTTAGGCTCCCATCTTTATTCTCTGATGCCATCCCTTGGCTATGTAAGGGAAAATGAAGCTTGAGGTTACAAGTAAGGTTACTAAGCTAGTGACCTCAAGAGTGAAGATTTTCTCCTCAGAGCCCTATTCAATGACATGAGAACTTAGAGAGCCCTCTTTGGTCTGAGATAGAAAATATGTGACAGAGTACAAAGTCAGAAACTAAATAGATTTTTTTTTTAAATTGAAACAATGGCAATTACACTGAATTACAGTCTTAGTTTTTTTTTGTTTTTTTTTTTTCTTTTTTCTTTTTTTGTTTTTACCAGACAAGGGCTCACTAAGGCAGCACATTTCCCAGGCTGGGCTGAAAGCTACATCTTGCAGTCCTTCTTCCTCATCCTCCCAAAGTGTTGGAATTGCTGACACCATACTGGTTTTTACCTTGGTCTGGTAAACTAGAGTTTTAAATCCCAGTAGGAAGGAAATTCCCTATCTTAATATTCAGTAGAAAGAACAGTGGGTTGAGAGAACCACTGTGATAAGGAATTCAGGTGCCACTTACAATGCTAAGAAGCTCTTAGATGACAGCAACCAGGAATCAGGGAACTGACTTCTAGGAACTGACTTGTGCATGTAAGCAAATCCAATCCACTTGGTTTTTAGGGCCTCTGAATAAAATTCCAGGTATGTTGATACCTCATATTTTGCCTTGTGTGTCAGTGAGATTTGCTATCCCTGGGACAAAATACCAAAAGGCTAAAATGTAAAGGACAGTGGTTCACAATTTCAACAATGCTCAGTTGGAACCAAGGCAGAGAGCGTGGAAAATGCATCCTTCAAATGGTGGGCAGGAAGCAGAGAGTGAGGAGCGAGGCCAGTGATAAGAATGTACTCTTGTAAGTCATGCCTTCTGTGAGTGTTCACTTCCTGGTGTAAAATAAGTGGATAATTAGATAAAGTACATTAGACTTTAGTGATATTTTAGGTCTAATCCATCATCTTTTGAGATTCAAGCCAGATTTAGCGAGGCTCATTCAAACTCCGACATGTATAACTGAGAGAAAATAAATCTATGTCGTTATCAGCTGTTAAATTTGGGTGGTTTGTTATGACAGAAAAGGTATGTAATGAACCATTTGCACCTTTCTCTATCTCTTTTTTCCTCTCTTTTTTTCACACACATAAAGACAGACACATGCGCAAACACACACACACACACACACTTGTGACATAACCTTCGTTCTTCACATTTTACATCTGAATGTGGAGAATGTGGAAAATTAAGGCAGAAAAAGTCATAATGAGCTGTATATGGAGTCATAAAACCTACTTCTGAGCATATTAGATAAGTGTGATTAGCAGAACACAGCAAGAGCCAGGAGGACAGCTCAGCAGCCTAGGCTCCTACCTGGCAAGTGCAAGTGCATTTCCGGTGTTCTGTACATGAGAGATTCCCTGTATCCTCAGTCTCATCCTTACCTGAGGAAACTAAATGATTTCACTATGTCTTCATATTTCCAGGATTACATACTGTTGTGACTGATATCCAAAGTATGAATGTCAGCCATCTGGATGAGTCACAGCCATTGCTTGACCAGTTTGCTCTCTGTGAAAGCTTGAGAGAATGTCTTCTCTCTAGGTGACTCTCCTCGGGCACACTACACATCATCAGTCCCTTTCCTCTGTAGTCCCATAATCTCCTTGAACAGAAAATTTGGGAAACCACTGAGTTATAGGATGTTACAGTACAGGTTGTCTTATGTCCTGAGTTCTCACTGACCTAGAGGGGCTAGGGCCAAAATATTGGCTATCCTTGTAGCTCTTCTTTTTCTCTAATTTTTTGGCCTGTAAACTAGATAGCTAACTTTGACCAAAGTTCTACAAAACAATGTACATGGTTCCAGGGTAAATCCTGAGGGGATTTGCCTGACCTTGTCAGATACAAAAGTTCAATTTTTTGTTGTATACATCTTGCTTTACCTTGGTCTTAACCATCAAGCAGAAAAGCCCAACCACGAGGTATAAAAAGTAAAGCCATATTAATATGGTGATCTGTAAAAGACTAAAGTCAACTGCTTCCAGCATTGCCAGTTCTGCTGATAATCCACTACTATTATGGACTACTGGGCTATATACATAATTACTTTCTCTTAGTTCAACGAGAAGAAAGATTTGTATTAACAGTGTTTAGAAAAGATATCATGTCTGCATCTTATACTCTGAACAACTACTACAGAGACAACAATATGCATTGTATTAATTATTGTGGCTGTCCAACTAACCTGTTTTGAAACTTTCTCATTATTATTTTTCTCATTAAAATTAATAAAATTTAAAAAAATAATGTTTCCCCAAGGCTCATTGGGCTGAAGTTTTGGTTGGGGAATTGAATGGATCATGGGAATTCTAATTTCATCAAATGGACTATTTCACATTTAAGATCACTATATATATATAGGCTGTCAGGAGGTGGGGACCAGGTAAAGGAAATAGGTGAGTGTACATGCCTTTGAGCAGTACATTTTTTCTCCATCACTTTCTCTCTTTTCCTTTTTCCCTTCCTTTCCCTGCTTCCTAGCAACATGAGATAACTAACTTCTCTCCATGTTCTCACCTCCATAAGGATTTTTCCTTATCTTGATCCTGAAGAAGTGAACCTAGAGGGACACAACTGGACATCTCCTAAGTGATGAGCCAAACAAACCTTTCCTCTCTTATTCTGACTTTCTTGGGTATTTTTTCAAAACAATAAAAAGTTGACTATCACACAGGGTGCATTTTTTGTCACAAAGAAGTTACTATAATAAAGACAGACATGGTCAGGTCAAGCTATGGGTCACTATTATCTGTATTATTTGTTGTATCCATATTCTATGACTCATGCCAGATTTACCAACTGTGAGCCCTAGATGTGGACTTCCAAGGGCTTAAATGTCTATTATGTTCTCGAGATGAGCTTCATGCCATTGTAGGGCATATATTCAAGAATCTTGCAGCTTTAGTAGGTGTGATCAGATTTAATTAGAATAGATTTATCAGTGGATGCACAGAGCAGTAATTTGAGGGCCCACAACATGGCTATGGCCAGTCATTCTGCTGGCTGCCAGGCAGCCATTCCATCTGCCCTTGATATCACCAGTGAGCTAAAGGAAGAATAAGAAACTCCTTTTAGGCCTCGTAGGGAAGAAGGTTAGGCAGGAGGGCCCTACCTAAAAAAAGAACAAGAAAAGGAAAGATAGCACCACAGTGTGAATACACAGAATCATACCTGGAGCTTCTGAGCTGAGAGCTGCCCTTGTAAATCAACTGTGGCTGAAGTCACAAAACCTGCTGGGATTGTGGGAACCAGGCTGTAGTAGCAACTGTGACTGTTATTTTCCTCTTTTATGATGTCTCCTTTTAAACTATGTTTGAGATCTTTGTTGTAGACGTATACCCTGTGGCAGCAGCCTGTTGTGCGGAGACATCAGTGAGATGGAGCACATGAAAGGACAAAGGATAAGTGTGACGAATCACAATGACAAGGCTGAGCTGGAGGTAACTTGTGAGTGTTAAAGCGAATTGAAGCTCTCTTCCTATGACACTGTTAAGGGGTGATGAGGGACTACCTGAGGGCCTGGACTTCCATCTCTTTCCTGGAAGTGTGGCCACACATGCTATGTGCCACTATGTCCTGATCAAACATCCAAATTCTGCATTCACTCTTTCCAAAATAAATATCATCTACCATCAAGTGCTCACATTTTTAACAACAAGCTACACGAGTTAATCATTCATGAAGGTGGGGAATTTGGCACTGACCCAAGACTAAGCAATGTGTGAGTAAGATGAAAGAGCCTTGCCTAGGTATGGAGAAGAAAGACCAGTGCAAGCATGGCTACACGATCAACAAAGCAGTTCAGTTATTAAAGCTCTCCCATGGTGAATAAATGCCAAATCACTAGTGAAGGCTTTAAAAAAATAATAAAATTCCCTGTAGTGGCATGTTGGTACTTTTTTTTTTCTAATTTTGACTAAAAATTCAAAACTTCAGTTTATAAAAATTAAAGGATACAGTGGAATCATATCTCAAACATCAAACAAAAGTCAAACAAAAGCAATTCAAGTAACACATGGAGTTTTACTTTTGGACTGTGTTTGATAATGAGAAATGGTCAGGGCTGATTCTTGGCATCTTTCCAACAGGACTGTGAGAATCCTGTTCATTTTGAAGTGAGATGCGAAGTAAAGGGGCTTTGGAGAGGGAAAAATTAAGATTATGATTTAAATACAATGGATAACACAGAAATGCATTTTGTGGCTACTGTCAGCTATATTATTGTTCATCACATCTCTTATGTTATGCCAAGAACACACATAGCTGTATAGATGACAGGAGGGTTTATTTTATGCTTGGAAACATACTGCTATATTGCTTTCCTTATCTTGTAGACCTTTTACCTAGCCTATTTTCTGCAACAAATAAAGAACGTAAAGCCTTTTTGAATCTCGTCAAACTTAATGAAGCAATTGTTTTGAATTATGGGAAAATAATAGAATCTAAATAAAAGTGTTATACATTTAAGTTGGTTTCATGTTAAATTCAGGGGCAGAACAGGGTTCATAACACACTACACTTTGTGTCATGCAGTAACACTGTCACTGAAATGTCTCTATTTAGTCAAACAAAAAATTATAGTAGCTGTCTATGGAAAGTTTACTTTTCATTGAACATCATTTTAGTACTTGAACTCTTTTTTGTAATTTTGTTTTTAGTAGCTAGCTCAGCTCACCTTTTGTGTGGGGCTGACGTGACACATGGTACCTAGAATCAAACCACGGTCCCTGCACACTTGCCTAAGCTTGTCTAAGGAGCTGCTTAGATAGCTGAGCTGTCTTGCTGGCCCTAGTATTTGAACTCTTAGCTAGAGCATATCTTATTTAATCAAACATTTTAATTAAAATAAAATGTCTTTAATAATAATGGTATCTCAATTACAGACATTAGCTTTAGACTTCATTAAAATAGGCAGAGGGGGGACATAAACTTTTATTTATTCTGTGTGGACTAATCAGCTTTCTCATTATTACAGTGAAACATCTGACCTGAACAACTTCAGAAGAACATGGCTTAATAGGCTCTTGATTTCAGCCCATGGTCAATTGACTCCAAGGCAGGAATCATTCAATGTAAGAAGAGCATGACGGAGTATGGTTGAAAGAGCACCAGTGAGACACCCGCCCTCCTAGGTCCCCACTGCAATCTAGTGTGCCTCCTGGTGTGTGTTCAATGTCAGTGATGAATCCAGAACTTCATAATACACTCACCTCTACAGCTGAGAGGCTGGCAATTAAGCTTAATGGTTAAAACATCACAAGGGTCAGAGAAGTTAGCACATTATGAATTCTTATAAAGTATAAACTACTATTCTCCATTTAGTTACTTATGTTGAGATTCAACAAACTGAAGACACTATTTGCCACCACTCCCATAATGCAAACACGAGGTGGATTTTGATTCCAGGTCTGTTTAACATTGAGCATCCGGTCTGTGCACTCCATCCCATAGAAAGTCGCAGCAGATAATCCATAAGATCTACTCTGGTCTCAATGTACTTTTAGTTTTGAAATACTGGATTGGAGAAATCATTGATTTTGAGTCTTTTTTGTTATTGTTATAAAGTCAAATGGACCATCTGGTAAATAAAACAGTAGCTCAGTACTTTTGAAATTTTAATGCTGAAGATATTGAAGTTAATACCAGAGGAATTTGAAAAAGACACACAATAGAATAGTTACAAAAGCAGTATAGGCATGCAAGTAACTTTTGGTGAGTGACCTATATAGGCCTTTAGAATAAGGCTAAAGTTTAGAGTTACTTGAAAAGATAGAAGGTCAAGAAAGACATTCGGAAAACAGAGTGGATTAATTACAGCTGGGAAACAGAGAGATGAGCTCAGACTCTTGTTTTGGATGTAAGAAAAGAAGAGAAGCTGAGAAAAGTAACAACTTCTAGCTTTCCCATGACCGATCTCCGTACTGTCTCCCAATTTCAATCACATTCTCACCATTTCTTCCAACCACTTGGCTGCTGTGAGTAGAAATGACACATATTTCATTGAACTCCCAGTACACCCTTATTAAAGATATTCCCTTCACAATAACTATTTTAGTTTTGGTTGGAGCAATCACAGCTACACAGCTAGCCAATTACTTTATCTGATAATAGTCAAGATTGACTGGTGGGTAAACATGCCGAAGCACAACAGAATTAACATTTTGTCTCATATTTCTTTGTTAGACAAATTATAACACAATTTCCAAAGCTTTGTTTAGACTAAGAGATACTAATTAGAGCTGATTGATAGAGGGCTAAAAGTACTATAAACTAATCTCAACCTCTGGTTAATGCAATGTTTATTAGTTTTATACAATATAATGAATTAATTTAGATGATATATATTTGGAATTTGAGATACGTCACTGAGTCAGAGCCAAATGGGCTTTGTGTGTGTTAAAAAGCAATGTGCTTTACCGAGTCAATTAATAAAGTAAAACCTAGTAAAGAGGCATTCAAATATGTAATGTGAAATTTATTTCGAAGCATCTCCTTGAAAGTGATTTTCATCTAGCAATGGATTTTTCCCACAAAGGACTTGTTGTCATGCTGGAGATATTTTTGGTTTGCATATTCTGTGTGTGTGTGTGTGTGTGTGTGTGTGTGTTGCTATATGTATTTAATACACAGAAGTCAGGGATGTTGCTAACCACCCTGTAACACACAGCACATCCCCCAACAACAATTATCTAACCTCAAAACTCAGTACTGCTGGGATTAAGCAACACTTAAAATTCCCTGTTTCTCATATTAGCATGTTCATTTAAAGCTGTGCCACTGAACCATTAAAGTAAACAGCGTAACGTCTCCAATAGGCGGTCTTATGTTGGTTAAGACTTGTTGCTACCTTGAAGGTCTATTATTCTTCTAGTGTATTCAGATTCTAATGGGAAATGCTAGCCTGTGGGAGAATGTAGTAGCCACTCACGCACAATCATCCTCCTTCAACTAACTATAATCCAAGAGAAATTTCAAGTCACTGTACTGTCTTTATGCTAATGTTCATTTCTTATTTTTTTTTCTAATGTCACCTTGACTTTGAAATAGACTTATTTTAGAAAAGGGAATCTGAAATCATTGCATATTCTAATAGTTTTGTATAAAACAGTTACTGATTATATATTGTAGACTACCAGAAAATAAATGAACCAACATGATAGAACCAGAGCTCTTGTAATTATTTGACTCCATTTTATTTATTGCTTAGCAATTTGATTACATTGTCCAAACTAATTATGCACATATCCAAAGTGTGCTTTATATTAAGTTAAAAAATTAAAATTGGATAAAGAAATTTATGTGTTTAGGCAATTGACAAATGGAGTCTCTATAGTATTGCTAGGTAAACCAAAAGTTACTACATCCCAGAGCAAATTTGTATTAATTGAGATAGGTTTTCTTTACTAGCATACACTGGTAATTTTATATTCTTAGTTATCTCAAAGATGTAAATATTTCAGATAAAAAAACTTCAGGTCTCCCAAACATCCTTTTTGAAATAAATGGTGAAATGAGAATGAGCCTAGTTAATACTTCAAAATCCAGATGGTAAATGTAGAATTTTTTCCTGGTTTTCTACATACTATTTCCTAATTTCTTCAGGGAAAATAACCAGTTATTTGTCTCTTCATAAACATTTAAAAATGCTAGCAGCTGCTTTGGCAAGCCCAGGGACCAGGGTTCGGTTCCACGTCCTGCAGCACTGGCCCCACCCCTGGGGCACACTGAACAGGAGACCAAGTCCAGGCATGGAGGTGCATATCTATAATTCCAGCACTGGGGAGGCTGAAAACAGGAGGACCATTAGGAGTTTGGCTGCAAAATAAGACCCTGTACCAAAGACATAGATGAAAAAAATAAATAAATAAATAAAGATGGAAAATGCTAAAAGGCCAACAATATGATTCACTTATGAGGGAACTGTGGGTGCAGGAGAGCCATCCACAACTTTCTCATTCACCTGCACCCTCAAGTCAGTAGGCATTAGACAGAGGACCAAAAAATACCACCACCCATATCTCAGTATCTGAAGACTTTTATTTTCAAAGTAAATTTAAATAAAAAACAGAGATTATAAACTAAATGAAAGTACAAATCCTCTAGGCTTTGATAAATCTACTTCTGGTACTAAAAAGGCTAGAGAAAGGGTAGAAAAATATAAAATAAGGAAAAAAGATTGAAATGATCAGTTTAAGATCTGTGCTTGACACATTGAGGGTCGATGATATATCTCAGCAGACTAAGCACCTGCTTAAGCATGTGTAGTGGACCAGGGTTTGATCCCCAGAATGGCATGCCTTATAGGCCCTGTCCTCGGACATACTGAATTGGTGGCCGAGTCCTAGTGTATTGGCTCACGCCTGTAGTCCCAGAGCTGGGGAGGCTGAGATAGAAGGATCACTACAAGTCTGAGCTGCATAGTGAGACCCTGTACCAAATACATAAAATAAACACACATATACACGCATGCACACACACATACGCGCACACACACACACACACACACACACACTGGTTTCAACAAGTACCAGTGCACATTTTCTGTCATTCTGAATAGTCATTTTTTCCTTAATCAAAGTGACAAGAGGCCGGGGAGACAGTGCAAGGTCCTGTGTTCAATCCCTAATACCAAAAAAAACCAAAAGACAATTTACTTGGTGCATTTCCTCTTTATCTGCAAAGTGTCGGACAGGTTTGGTGTAGACAGAACTTTGTGAATTTTATGAGG
Source organism: Capromys pilorides (assembly GCA_004027915.1). Classification (NCBI taxonomy): domain Eukaryota; kingdom Metazoa; phylum Chordata; class Mammalia; order Rodentia; family Capromyidae; genus Capromys; species Capromys pilorides. Next base: position 13,622 of record PVKN010006715.1, read on the forward strand.
CATGTCTGAAGGATAGACACAGGTAGAAAATGAATATCTTAAGAATCTCAACTATGCTAACTTTTCAAATGAACTCATTAGATAAACTGCATTTTTTAGAAATTTGCACATCTTTAAAAAACAAAATCTTTCAGAAGCTCCTCTGGTTTGTGACTTGGTTCCCTAATGCCTGCTATCTCACAACAGAGTGGGACTTTGCGTGAAGCCCATATATGAGCAACATGCACAAGCAATGGGAACTTAAGGAAAATTATCAGTGTCTCACTAGAAATGAAAATGAGCTTTGAAGGATAATCAGAAGGGTAAACAACAATAAAATCCTCACATTGCTCTCTAAATTTGTATGATTATCATAATGTGTTTAGTGTCCATATTTAGAAACGACATTTGAGTTGAGCCTCCCCTCATAGTAACAGTGTTAAAACCAAGAAAGAAGTAAATTTAAAAACTTTGATTTTCTAAATATTGCCCAGTGTCATACAATGGATACAAATATAACCAAATTTCTTTCCATATTTATGGCTCTTGTTATTACTTTATGAGTTTTTACCCTATGATCATGCTGAACATGTCCACCAACTAGTGAAATGAGTTGTACAACAAAGAGCTCATACCGTGGAGCTCCTAAAAGCCTTAGGGTTTCGTGAGAAGTTACAGATATCGTTATCACTTATAATCTCAGTTATTCATACCTGAGATAACACTAATGAGGCAATTCATGCTGGGGCCCTATATGGTGTCAGATTGGAGTCAGATCACTGCACAGACAAACTGCACTATCATGGAGTTGTGGTTTTGTTGCGTGAAAGGAATTTGGAGACTAGGTTTAATCAGGTGGCTGTTGACCTCATCAGTTATGTGTTTGTAAGGAAACCCCAAGGAAAATTTCATCCTGAAGCTCAGGGAAGTATCCTGATGGGTGTACATGTTGAGCTTGATGAGAAATAAACTGATTCTACAGAGGAGAAGGCAAGAAAGTTCTGCAATGAGGACTTCCTCAGACGTAGTCCTGTGGTCTCTTCGTTTGACTATTTGACTAGCATTTGGCACAGTCAGTGCTGAGCTGGTGAAATCCTTTGTGCTGTTGTTTTGTTTTTGTTATTATTTTTTTTTTTGAGTCAGGGCTCCTCTTTGTAGTTCAAGCTGGCCTGAAGCTGAATATGTACCCTGTGCTGCACTCCAGTCTCCATAGGATTATGATGTGTGGCACTATGGTAGGCAGAGCTGGGTAAATCTTATGCCAGGTCATTTCTGGTAATAGCCTTCCTTCTGTAAAGAGACCTTCAGACTTTCAGAAGGAATACATAAGAAACAATACCTGGTATACATTCTTCTAAACTTACACTCTACTTGATCAAATAGAACAGTTTTCTTCTCCCTGTGAAAACCACTCTTGTCTCTTCAGAAGTTCTCTAGAAAAATGTTCCTGGTAATATCTTTACATGTCTGCAAATAAAAGGCTCATATAAGTGTTTTCCTCAGAATAAGTGAAATAGGTCCAAAGAAGAGAGTAAAATTCCTCGCCTCTTAGGAAGTTAACACTGCTTTCAACATCAGGAGCACCAACATAATTCATCATATTGTGATCGCAGTTGATAATGCAAGATATAATTTATCAAGTGCTGCTAGTCATGAAGAACTCTAATGTATTCCACTTAGACCTTCTGTATCATGTGCATCACAGGCAGACAAACTGCTGTCATGTTCGGAGTGAAAGGGAGTCCCATCATCTGGATCTGATCCCAGTAATAGTGAAGCAAGGATTTGTTTTAAAATTGACCTTTGCTCCTGATGTTAAAAGAGTTCAAGTTCGAAGTTTGCCCAATTGCTCTTTATTTGTAGGTAATAATCAATATCTTTACCTTTTAAACTCATGCATTTTAGTAGTTGTTTACTTGTCCAAGCAGAGCAGCATTTTAATAATATGGATCTAACATTTTACCCTTCATTTGTTTGCAACTGCAAACCCTGGAGGTTCCGCATACCTGGCCCTGATCTTTTTTCCACTCCATTTCTGATAAATATTCTTGCCTATCTCTTCTTCCATCTCATTTGGAGCAAGGCCAATATTCCTTTATCTGCTTTCAGATGTTTATGTACATTTGATACTAACTGTCTATCTGTTGCTTTAAAGCAATCACATCTCTCCAACATATTCTTTGCTTAACAATAACCTCACCAGATAATGTTAATACACAAATTCTGATATACTGATATTATTAATAAAGAAAACATTGGGTAGTTTCTTCATGTTTGTTTAAGAACTTGATATTGTCTGTGTTATGAGTCATATGTAGTTTTAGTGATTATAATCAAATAAAGTAGTTTTATTCCTCAATAAGAACATTAACAACAATGTCTTTTTCTAAGACATTAGAGGTAGGTAACAACATAGTCTTTAAGATAGGATAGGAGAAATATTGCTTCTTTTCTATATTATTCCTAATTCTCTTGCTTTCACAGACAGAAGCTGACATTTGTTTCTCAACCTGAGAGTACAAAGGGCTGGGGAGATAGCTCAGTGGAATAAGTGCTTGTCTGGCAAGCTCAAGGTCCTGAGTTCGATCCCTGGTACCATCAAATAAGCAAATAAATAAATAAAATAAATAAATATGTGATCAACCTGAAAGTAGAGACACAGCTGGCTGTAATGTAATATTTTATGTTCAAGGACAACTTACATAATTCTGCTGCTATAGCGGTGATGTGTTCCTTGAAAGAACAGAACAATGACTGCTCTTGGGGTTTCTTGAACTGCATGCTTGCCTAAATGTCCTTCCCTTCCCTTCAGCACAAGGCTTTCCCTGGGTGTCAGAAGTGCTGTATTCAGCCAGATAAAAGAAAATTTTGTCCCTGTTAAACTAAGTCTAGGAGGGGAACCAAATTTATGATGTTTTTATGCCCAAAGTCTACTATACCTTTAACCACATGTCCTCCATTTGCTGTCCTACTACAGCTCCTAATACTGGAAACTTCAGTGAAACTGACCAAATCTTATTGCAATTATTGAAAGAGGCAAATGTAATATGGGTTTCTTTGCTTATTTTTTGTAAAACATTTTACATTTTTACTGTCTGTACTGTCACTTTTCTAACATGGAGACAAATACCTAATACCACCTTCTCAAAGGAGGAGGAATTTACTTTGGCTTGTGATTTTAAAGGATGCAATGCATGGTCAGCTGGTTTTAAGGAAGAAACAGCATCTTAGAATATAATGGTGGAAAACAGCTCAATACTTGGCAGCCTAGAACCAGAAAGGGAAGGCAAGAGCCAAGACAAGAATACGTCCTTCTAGGTCCCAGGCAGTAAGAACCACCTCTTCTGAGCAGACCCCTGTTCCCTAAGAGCATATTCAGCTATGAATTTATCCTGGGATGACTGTATTACTCATGACGAAGTCACAAATCAGAAACCCCAGCTTTAAATATGTAAGTCTTTGGAAAGACATTTTTAATCTAAAGAAAATTATTCTGTTCCTGTTCTCAAAAGTTTCATGTCTATCACATCACTCAAAGTCTCTAACTGCCCTCTTCAAGTGGATGGACATAACACTAAACAATATCAGCATTACTGAAAATACTAAGTCTAAAGTTTCTTTGAGATTCAATGCAAAATCTTAGTTATGAGCCCTTAAAAAGATTAAATGCTTCAAACATACAGTGGCACAGAATAGATATTCCCATTCCAAAAGGGAGGAAGAGGAACATAAAAAAGTAATCACATCAAAGCCAGCAAGGCAGAAATTAAATGCTGTATATTTGTGTATATAGACATAAGTTATGATGAGACGTGAGTTCCACAGGACTTGGCAGCCCAATTCCAGGGCCTGGCTGCCCACATAGCCACTCTCCCTCTTGGCCTAGATTGACTCAGTACCCATTGTTTTTCTCAGCAGATTGTCCATACTTCTCTTAACTTCAGCACCTCTGGCTTCACTCAACAGTTTCAGGTCTTTACAGGGACACAATGCCTGGTCTCCCATATATTCTTAAATCTGGGTAGAAACTATGACTACACATCTCACACATTCTTCATGCCGAACAACAAGCACGACAACATGATCTGCCTCCAGACTGAGTGGTGACCTGACCTATCCTACTCAGACCATACGTATGGCTTCCTCATAGTACCTGTGAGGCCAAACTCAAATTCACTACACTAGTTACTCCAGAATGAGCACGGTATCCTGGAACTGTCTTTTAAAGTACCATCTTTCAAAATAGTTTATTTTCTTCTACCTTAGTGTCTATGCTGAGGTAATCTGGCTAGTTCCCAAGGTGCTTTCAGTGTGCTTTTCCTAAAGCCCATTCATGGCTTCACTTTTCTCATTGTAGCATAGTTGGGTTTTTTAGGTGCCATTTGGCAGCCATGTACTCCTTGTCCCTAACTTGGTAGATATTCCTTTCCTTATAAACCTAAACAATTTCAAAATCATTCAGCTCTCCTTTTTGCTCCTGCTCTCACTGTAGAGGTGGATAAAGTCAGCAGGAAGTAGCCATGCCACATCATCATGGCACATTGGGCTGCTTCCAAATTTGCTCTGCCAGGTCAGTGAACGAACCATTTTTAAATCTAGATTTAACAAGAACATAGGACATAGACAAAATATAGATAAATGCTAGAATATAAAATTTATTATTTTATTTCTCTTTCTAAAAAAAGAGAAACTACATGCACGGTAGTATTTTGATCACCTGAGTTTCCGCTAGGCTTTCCCATCCATCTCTGTTCATTACATTCCAGGGCTTCTCTACTGCACTTCTCCAACATGTTCTCATTCTTCCTACAACCTACTTTCCAAATCGTCTCAACTATATGGTCAAATACAATCATAGCAATGGTGCCGATTTCAGTACCAATGCTCTGTCCTAGTCACTTCATCATCACAAGGACAAGGTCCCCATCACTAGTAACTTAGAGGAAAGGTTTATTTCAGTTCAGTTTTAGTGGATTTTGTCATGGTTGGCTAGTTCTCAGAACAAAGAGCATGGTAAAAGGCAAGGCAGAAACAAGTTACTCAAACCAGGAAAGGCATAAAAAATAGTGGAAAAAGAGAAGCCAAAGACAACAAAGATGATATGCTCTGTCATGCTCCCCGTGACATGCCTTTTTTGACTGGGCTACCTTCTTTCAGCACATTCGTCTCTGTATTCAACAGCAGATGACCCAGTACTTGCATGATACTTTCGTCACTTTCCAAAAGTCCAAGCTCTGCATCCAGGAGACTTCTGGCACTATATTAGGTATCTACCATAACACTGCCTTATGCAGATAATCGAAAACAGAAAGTCAGAAAATAGTATGGAATGCTTTTTCTGGGGTTGGGATTCAAACTAAAATTTGAAAAGTCCTTCAAGGAAAATATTTTTCTACTCAGAGGAATTTCGCTATATTTAGAAAAGAATCTGTTCTCGTGTTTTTATTTGAATAAAATATTTAGCTTCTTTATATTTCATCACACTTGAATGCATGCACGCACACATACTCTAAACATTTTTAAAAGTGCATATACACACTCATACATTTATTCTGTACTTCATATTATCTTTCTCATATGTTATAAATTTCTGTACCCATTAGCTTACTTTTGAATGAATAAATCAAACTGATCAGTGGTTATCCTCTCACTTATCATCCTGTACGCAATCACTGTGCATATTTCTATGTGTTATCATTGAACTTGTGTTTTATCTCTTAACAGAACCTGCCAGTAATTTCCTAAATACATGTGGTTGTTGGGCTTTTGAAGCATATGATTTACTATGAGACAGGAAAGAACAAATCCTCCCTTTTTGTCCTCACCAAAATGATGCAAAGTTCATCCTTCAGTTTTGCCTTGGGTTTGTGAACTTTTGGAACTTTTAAAATAATTTTTCATAACAGTTTTTGTAACTTTCATGATTCTGGAGGCAAAACAAAAAGTGTTAAAACTATACTTACTATCAGCCTCCCTTTGCAAGTCCTAGCAATAAAACTCTCAGTGAAGCTAGTGGACTCCAGAAGGTAGGAGGGTGCCAGAAAACCTCCTATCAAAGCAGTGAGTAGGAGTGACTTTCCTTGTACAGCCAGTAAGACCAAAGGTATTTCGGGCTAAAGGACTCTATCATTACACATATAAAAGAGCATACTGTTCTCTGAAATGCACCATGAACACTACCAAGAATGGAGGGTAACAAGCTTGAAAGACCACAAACAAAATACCATGATTCATAAATCCATGGAGCTCTTTTCTCTCACCATACCAGCTTGCAAATAGTGTCAGGAAGAAAATTGGGCCATTGAAATTACATTTTTTTCTTCATCTTTTCTAGTAAATTTATGAAAATTTAGTATTGGTCTAGTTTTTGGAGACAGAAGAAGAGTTAGTGAATGAGTAGATAAGATTCAAAAGTGAAAATGATAGAAGTCCTCTATAATTGAGTACTGTGAAGTGAGTACAGGGTTGCCAACATACAGATACCTTTTTAAAGTGAAGGAACAGAGAAAGTAACAACAGCTCAAATCAAACAAAAGAAAAATATAAGAATGATACAAAAAGTATTGGTCTATACTTGGGAAGAGGTAGGGAAGACACAGTAAAATTCTTTTCGTTGATTAATTCCAAATAAGCCACTCACACATGAGGCATCATGCTAAGGTCTGCTTCCTTAGTCTAGGTCAGCCATGACCAGTAGAGAACCATCAATCACTCCTACTCACGAAATGTAGTGAGAGTGATTGATTGTTCAAGACTGAATTAGTCTTGTTTGATTCATGGGAAATCTTAATGGAATCCTGGAGCCCTGAACTGGAAACTTGGGTTTTGGCCTGGAAATAGACCTCAAACCTTGGGGCTAAGTCCAGGTGTGCCCTAGTCAATCCACATCCACAGCTTTGGGAGGAAAACATTTGGATACTTACATAATTCAACACGTTGCTTGTTTTGATTTCAACATTTTTCATAGATTTTCTTTGTGAGAAAAGCTAATAAAAATAGTATTGTCTTTTCTTTTATCGCAGGAAAAAATTCTTTTAGAATTTTCATTAAGATGTTTACTTGTCCTATTTTAATCTTGGTGATAATTACTTTATTTGAAGTATCTATTTTCAGACATTTCAATGCATAGAGAAATGATATGATGACACTTTTCAGTAAATACACACTATGCTGAGATGAAATGTCCAGAATTTTGATATAGTCAAAAGTGAAGATCATTCTCATTTGAAGATATAAATTTTTATATGTGTAATATGAAAGTATCTTTTTCTCCTAAAAGCATTAACACTACCTTGACATGAATGAATAAAATGACACAGATTGATAAGGCTCATACGTGGTAGCAAATGATAAACTCAGTGAGCCAGTGCACACACTTGTAATCCTAGTACTGTGAGAAAGAGAGCCTGGAATATCTCTGGCCCAGACCCAGCCCTGGGAACTTCCTGAAACCCCATGTAAGAAAACAAAATAAAAAATGAATAAAATGAAGCGGCAGGTAGAGCTCAGTTCAAAGGCACTGAGTTCAATTCTCTATCTCATAAAGAAAAAAAAAAATTCAGGAATGGTAGCTCTTATCTAATTCACATATGGCGTTATGCAACAAGTAAAATAATATGGCATATGGAACATATTGCATTTGGGCAATAATATTATACGACAGAGTTGACATAAGCAAGAATATATCCGTTTAGGGACTTTATTTAAAGATTAAATGCTTTAAGTTATCTATATTTAAAAATTAAACTAGTTTTTTGCTCATCTTTTATGATATAGTCTTAAAAGAATATCTCTTTTTAAAAATCTAGCACAGGGTCTCACTACACATATGAGATTCGAAGTGATCCTCCTGTTTTCAGCCTCCCATGTGCTGGGATTACAGTCACACACCACCATACCCAGTCTCAATTGCTTTCTCAGTGCGTCTTGGGGTCTCGACCCCAAGTGTAGCATGCTGGGGATTGAATCCTGGTCTCCGTGACTGCCTACGTGGGCGCTTTAATCCACTGAGCTATCTAGCAGGCCCAAGAGTATCTTTAAATGTGCTCATATAGCAAAATAGGCAACTGAAGACTACCCATACTCTTCTAATAATTTCCCACGTTTTATTATTTATAATTTAGAAGAAAACAGTTTTAAATAGTTTAAGGTCTTTACACTCTTGAATGGGAGGGGAAATGATCGACATTTCTTAAACAGGACACAGGTGACAAGCTGTACATGGCCCAATATCGCCATCACTCTTCCCTTCTTGAACTGCTGACCCTCAAGATCATCTTGAGCTTGAATCTGAACACTCCCAAGGCCTGGCACAGACACTTATTTTTAGTGGAAATCTCCTTTAATTTTTGTAATTCTTATTTTCTCCAAGTCTACAAGTTGAATTTAAACTTCTAAATAAGTTTTCCCAAGATATTTGAGGGTCAACTCTTCATTGTTTGTGTTTTGAACTATTTTTATTACTATTGCTACTCATTCTATTGGTATACAACATAAAATCATTTTATTGCATCCTTTACATAGAAAATTGTTGGAAATATGGATTTCAAGAAATTTATCTCTTTGAGATTACAATCTAGAGAAAGCATGCCAAAATCCAACTTTATACCACTTGATGCTAGCCCAAATTACCATCTCTCTAATGAAGCCATTAAATTTTGCTCTCTGAAGAGTCCAATGTAGGACTGGAGTACTGCTGTGTGGAAAATTTTCCCCATCAGACAAACATGTTTTGAGACAGCCAAAAAGTAGTAAGAATTCTGCTATACTTCTAAACATTCAGTATTGTTTCATTTCACATAATCCTTGCATTTAATAAAAATGAGTTTTAAAAAATTATACAGCATATATTTGAGTGAAAAGTAGTTTACTTAAGAAGAGATAATGTGGTATGTAGAATGGTAATGTTTCAAGATCTGTTTTTCTGGCAACAGAAGCTTACATCTAATGTTTAGGGTGCCGCATGCTCCGTGATTTAAGAATCACTGAATCTGAACACTTCCAGTCGGTTTGCTTTTTATCTTTGCTTGCCATTTACTTAGTCAAATGCTTCCTTACATGTGTTACACTGCAGAATTTTAAGTGAAGAAAATACACACTTCATTTATTTATCATCTTGGCAACCTGAATTAATACTAAATAGGCAATGGAACTCTGAGAGTAAAGACTCAAAATTTAAGTGCTTATTAATGGTAGGAAGTGGAGAATCTTCCCTGTGTCCTGGCAGAGAACACAGCCAGTTATCAGAGGTGTTTGAATGTGAATTCTACAAAACAGAGATGTTTCAATGTGAAGGAAAGTTAATGGTAGAGTAGTCTTTCCAAAATCATAAGATACCAGATTTTAAACACTTACATGCTAGATGTAAATACTGGGCCTTTTTTTCTGTTTTGTTTGAAATGCAAATATGCCAATTTTGCCTTGGTTTTCTTTAGACCTCTACTCCTATGTTTGCTGATGCATAACCAATCTACCTGCCTATCACATTTACCTCAGTTGAATGAGTCTGGATTCTGCATCCATTCCTGTGATAAAAATGATATTTAACATGTATCTTTAAGCTGTTCTCTGTTGAAAGTTATATACACAATTTTGCATATAGTAGGTGATAATTTTCCAAAGAGTTAAGAGAGAAGAAAGAATTTTAGTCCAGGGTAGACAAACCAGAAGATTTAAAGATGGGAAATGAAAATTATACAAATAACTTTCTCTTCATTTTCTTTTTATTTTCACCAAGTTAATCACACAAATGTGTGTATTACTCTAAATGGCTATGTACCAAGAACAGATCTGTGCTACAAAAGCAGCACCTCTGAATAATTTTTATCTTAATAAGACCTTGAAACAGAGCTTTGATGTCTCATGAAGTACTGATAGACATCCGTCTACAAGATTTTGTATTCCAAAGAAAAATGCCCTCCTCCTTTTGGAGGAGGGGGATGCAACAGGGACATTTGTTTGTTTTCTTTAGTATTTGTAGGAACACAAATCCAGATCTGAGAATAGCTTTAGTTGGCTAATGAGTGCATCAGGCTATTGTTAATCACTCAGGAATAGTTACTTTAAAAGAGACATTGAGAGTATGAATCCTAAGGATTATGGGTTACAAATTTAGTAGGAAAAATATTCTCTGAACCGTATTTACAACAATCAAATAGGATAATCTTATACTTAGATTATGAATGAACATTAGATAATTCTGCTATTAAAAGCTTCAACTACATTTTTCGTATCAAATACCAAAGTTTGTTTCTCATGACAATTTGCTGGATGTATTGTATATGAGCAGTTCTGTGGGGGTTGAAAGAGGAGAAGAGAGAAAGGTGGGAGAGAGAGAGAGGGAGAAGGAGAGAAGAGAATAAACAAAACAAAGAAGCATTTATTCCTTTTTAATTAAGAAACCAGATTTCCTGTGTCCATGTTTCATCATTTAGAAGGACTCCATGACCACTAAGAATGCAGGATTCTGACCAAGCAGAACATACTGCCTGCCTTGGGCCGTGTGTGTTCACAGAAATGACAAAAATAGGGACTGGCTTTGTGACTCTTTCAAATTTTGGAAAGAATAAAACCCTTGGAATATTGCCACTCTAGAGGCAACTTCACTTTTTTTTTTTTTTTTTTTTTTTTTTTTTTAATTAAACAAGGTCTTTGTAGCATAGCAGCAGAACCACTTTGTGGTTATAGCACCGAGGACATGCTGACACTTTTGAAAGATTATACTTCCAATTGATTCTAAAATACCATCCTGAGTTATATACAATAAACATAAGCGTGTATGGGATGATATTCATTATCAGCCTACATCTTATTTTCCCCTTTCGCTTGACTTTAGTTTGATGACAGTGATGGATATGAATTCCAAAATGTTAGTTTAGTGTTTCTTCTTTCCCTTAGTCTAAAGTAAATATCTCTTAAGCACTCTCCTCCTCGGCAATGTGTTTCTCATTTGCTGCGGCACTAAGTGTATAGGTATGGCCCACCACTAACCTGACATGTGCCTGTCACCAGGGACCGCTGGTTCTTTCATCTTCTTAATGGACATTTCTCTGCAGATGTCTGTGGCCTACCTGACTATAATCCTTTAAATTTTAATTCACTTTACATTTAGCTTGGTCATAAATACCATTTAGGTACCAATACTGTGCTTTATGCAATCCCTAAGGTAGTGCTTTTATTTTAATGAGGCCATTTGCAACTTAAGAGAAAAAAAAAATTCCATCTTTGATTGAATATATTTGTCAGTTTTATTCCCGATTGGCATTTTCATGGGAAAACTCAGATACAACTAAGGGATGGCTGCTTACCAAGTAGGATAAAAATTTCACTGTGTTTCTAGTTTCAAAATTAACTGAATAAATGGCCTTTGAAATTCATTTTGAAAACATCAAAGTTAACTGGCTGCAATCAAAGTAAAATCCAGAATTAAGTTACATTATAAATGAAATTTCCACTGGATTTTTTTCTACATAGAAGAAAAACTAAGCTGCCATGGTAGCACCTTTCTGTAATCCCTGCCCTTGGGAGGCTGAGGCAGGAGGAACACACGAATGGGACAGTGGTTTTAGGATTAGTCAAAAACTACATAGTGAGAGACCTGTCAGATAGCTCAGCAAATTAAAGTAAATGCCTAGGCAGATGCAGTGGCCAGGGTCCATCCTCCACGTGCCATGCCAGCTCCACTCCTGGGGCACGCTGAGACTTGGTGTGGTAGCGCACACCAGTAATCCCAGCACACACCCAGGAGGCTGAACACAGGAGAATCACTACAAGTGCGATCTACATAGTTAGATCCTGTAGACCCTCTACTAAAAGTAAAAAACAAAAACAAAAACAAAAACAAAACAAAACAAAAAAAACTACATAATGAGACAATCTCAAAAGCATACCATAAAAGTAAAGACAAAGAATGTGGAAATTCTGGTCACAGCAAACCAAAAGACAAAGAAAACAAAAGAAAATGATTTTTCAGTAAATGAACTATTGAGGTAACAGACCAGAGTAATATCAAATAGAAATTAATGGCCTAAAATATGTAGAAATAATGGTTAGTTATCAATTCTGCAAATTTGTTCTCTCATTTTTACCCCAGTGTTTGTCTTTTCATGAATAACATGGTGTGTTGTGTTTTTCCCTACAGAATTGGGAAGCAGATATGTTGCCACTGAAATTTTAATTTACTTTAACTACAGTTTGTTATAACATTAATTTACAAAATTCTTGTGGATTATATGCATGGTTCTCTATCTGTAGGGCCAAATTCTCAAGTGCAGCACCCAGGCCATGGGAATACACCACAGGCACTTTCTGTATGGACAGGAAAATAGTTTCCATATGGGTAACAGTACATTTTGATTAGAATTTCATTATAAATAAGTTTATTTGGTGAGGAGGATAACAGACAAGATTTGTATTTGAGAAGCAATGGTGAAAACATTTTCTGAATAAGAAGTTGACTATTTAAAATGCTGTGATGAACATATTGCTCTGAGGTATTAGCTTTACTTTTCAACTTAGGTTTATAATAATTCTTAATTTAGGGTGAGAATTATTTGAGTAAAACAAATGTATTCTACCATTCAAAACAAAAAATAAAACTGTGCACAAAATTAAATTTTTTATTTTTTACTTGAGTGCTTTCATCTAGTTTTGTTCTAACTGCTGAACAAATACTGAAAAGTACAAGGGTCAGGAGTTCAATCACCAGGGCCTGCCATGCTGGCCCTGCCCCCAGGACATGCTGAGAAAGCAATTGAGACTGGGTGTGGTGGTGCTTGCCTGCAATCCCAGCTCTTAGAAGGCTGTAAACAGGCTAATCACCATAAGTTCTATCTAGTAGTGAGACCCTGAACATCCTGTAGACCCTTCCCTAAAATACAAAAAACAAAACAAAATAAAATAAAACAAATATAGAAAAGTATGGCATGGAGAGGTTAAAGGCTAGTAATGGAAGACACTAGAAATTAAGTCAGTATCTCTTAAAATCTTAGTATTTTAATTTAAACTTCTGCATTATCTCTCCACTGTTTACTAAACAAGAATTTTGTTTTAATTATAGGATATTAAAGGTAAGCATAAGACTAAGTTAACATCTAATACAAATTATTTTGACATGTTTTTAGAATTCTATCTTTTACTCATTATATGAAGATTTTTACTTCACAAAAAAAGAACTGTATAAAACTAGGAAACAAGATTTTATATTTAATAATTATCTCTGTAACTTATGTTAGTATTTATAAGTTTCTGTGTATTTTTCTGTGTGTGTGTCTGTGTGTGTGTGTGTGTGTGTGTGTGTGTGTGTCTATGGCCCCAGGTATCTTTGGTCTGGAAATCTCTTGCTCAAAGAGCCACATGAGTAGCTTTGTTATTTTTTTTTTGTTGTTGCTTCAGTTAAATGTTGCTATCTCAGCCAATCTTCCTGTATGCTTTAACCTAACTCTTTGTATCTTTTCTTGCTGTCTTTCAGGAGTCAGACAGCTGTGACTGACAGTCCAAATATTAATGACTCCCTATTTGTAAATAAAGGTGTATTGCAGTACAGTACTTCCATTTTTTTCTTTCATGTAGTCCAAGGGTTTTTTGGATTTGACAGAAGAGTTTCAAAGATGCCACAGGCATGATCTGAACCCAAAGCTTAAATCAACTAATTTTTTGTTTCCTGTAGAAAAATTGTGCATACTCCTTTTTTCCTCTTTTAGTGTTTATCCCTGTATTTCACAATATATTTTACTTAGTTATTGTATGTCCCTTTCATAGCAGCAGGAATTTCAACACTGTGTTTATTGCTGTACTCTCAGTGGTTAAGACAGCATGTGACACATGTAGTGTTCAATAAATATTTATGAATGAATAAAGAAATTTGCTGGATGGCACATTCTCATTCTATAAACTCATCTCATGTTTCTTAAAGTTATTAACATTCCCTTATAACTAACTCTATCATGCCTTATTATGCATATAATCTTGCAAACAAATAATATTTCTGGCTATGAGCTTTGGATTAATTTATCTAGAAGATAAAGATAGCTTTAATTTCAGGAATAATTGTATTTTTAACATTATCAAAAGTCATAAGATGTTCTGTGTACTAAAACAATGTGGAGGAAAGGAGGATAGGAGATTTTCTTTCTGTGTTCATTATTTAAATCAAAAGCACTGAGAGAAACCTTAAGTGCTTTTAAACTTTCCAGGTGAATCCTATAGGTGAGGATTAAGAAATTTATTACCCACAATCAAAAGTGGGTAGAGCTGTGGTTGTGAACATACCAGTGAAACTTGTGGCACACATTATTAAGATATAAACATCAAGTGATAGTGTTATGATTTAAATAATCTTATAATAAATACTTAGT
>PVKN010006716.1:0-27940 GCA_004027915.1 Capromys pilorides
GGAAGGAAGGAAGGAAGGAAGGAAAGAGAAGGAGGAGAAGAAATCGATCTCTTGGGCCATCCTGATAGCTCAGTGGACTAAAGCATCTGCTTAGGCAGATGCAGTGGCCAGGGTTCAACCTCTGGACTGCCATGCCGGCCCCACCCACAGGACAGGCTGAGACCATGACTGAGTCTGCACATGGTGGTGCACACCTGCAATCCCAGCACTTGGGAGGCTGAAAACAGGAGAATCACTATGAGCCTGATCTATATAGTGAGACCCTGCACACCCTGTAGACTCTGTCCTAAATATGAAAGAAAGAATGAAGAGAAAGAAATCGATCTCATGAAGCTCACAAGGACTGAACACCTCTACCCTGATTTAGACCTGCTGAGCTACCCCACAACCTCCGCCAAAGCCCTTCATGGACTGAAGAAAATTCTCTTGAGAAACAAATAGTAAATTCAATGTTATACTTTAAAAAAAAATTAAACATGGGTTCCCATGGCTCTTAACATGGAAATATCATGCTAAGTAAAAATAATTCTAACCATTAAATGGGATAAGCAAGTCCAACTGGGTCTCTATTTTTTCACAGTGACAACATATAATATCTCTTTTAGTTTAGTTTTGTTTTTGAGACAGGGTCTCACTCTGTACTTCAGACTGGCCTTGAATTCATATGAAGACCAGGCTGGCCTCAAACTTACAGCCATGCTGCTTCAGCCTCCCAAGTGCTGGGATTACAAGTGTGTACCACCATGCCCAGCTGTAATACCTTTTGTGAAACATGAGATGCTTGCCACCAGCATACTTCTGGAGCCCTCGGTATGTAGGTCCTCAGGGTACTACACATTCCAGGTGGGATGCCCCTTAGGAGCCAGGGTCATTGCTTCTACCCTGAAAATTAGGAAACTGAGAACCCCAAGAGAAATCCCAGGAGCTCCACCTCCAAGCCCAGGGGATCACGCAGGACTGATGTTGCCAAGTGACTCAAAGGATGTGAAAATACTTGCTCTCACGAAGGCGTTGGGGAAGAGAGCCCACTGAGGGAGGCCAGCCTGAAGCCAGGCAGCCCAGGTGAGGTGTGGTGGTTGGAAGCCTGGCAGGGGCAGGGGCATGGGCATGGTCCACACTTACTGGGCTTCGCTGTCATCGCAGTCATTGAGAAGGGGCTTCCACCACCCAGCCTGCGCACACCCCCTTGCCTGAAACCTTTCCTAGTTTCCTGTTGGTAGAGTCCTGGCCATACCACCAGGCCCTACGACCTCCCAATCTTACTGGTACCCCTTCCACTCACCCCTTTCTTTACCTTCCTTGGTCCCTCAGGGAAGAATTCATACCTCAGGGCCTTAGCATCCTGAGCATTCTGCCTACTGACCTGCCACCCAGACCTCGAAGTCCGGCCCAAGCGTTGCCTCTGGAGGAGAGCGCACCTGTGAGGCCCTCCCTGGTGTGCATTTGTAAAGCCAGGAATGGTGGTACACGCCTGTAATGCAGCACTCAGGAGAGTGCAGCAGGAGCAAGGGGATCGCCTGAGTTCAAAGCAAGGCTGAGCTACATAGCAAGACCCTGTCTCAACCCCTCTGTCCCACGCCCCAAAAAAGGTGTGCATTTCTGCAAGTATGGGGTGTCTCCCCAGCCAGACTAAATTCCAAGGAAGGTGTACATTGTGGTCTGGCTCCTCCTTGTCTCTGGTGTGTGATGAGGCCCAAAAAGTATAGTAGGTGCTCAAGAAATCCTTAGCGAACAGCTGATTCCAGTCACCCAGATGTGGCCATCTGCAGATGTCTCAGGAAAGGCAAGCGATGGCTCCAGCCTTCAGGATGGCTACGCGTCCTTGTTTCTTACTGGTGCACCTGCCCCAAGGTTTCTAGAAGCGGAGGGCCACGCCGCCTGCCGGGCAGATCGGCGCCTCCCCCAGCTGTTTCCCCCAGTGTTCCTGGTTCCTTTCCCAAGGAAACCTGATTTCTGCCGCATTCAATGGGCTGCAGCATGTGATCCCAATTCTGGGCAGCCTCCATTCAAAAGACGCTGACTTTTTCCTTTATGATAACTTCTTTTAAAAACAAATTCAAAATCTGCTTTTTTCACCCGTTGCAGATTGCAACACTTTCCTGGAAAACAAACTAAAAAAGAAAAAGTCAAAGCATTTTTCCTGTTTCCTTTAAAGAATTCATTTGAGAACAAATTCCACATGCAAGGTGCAGACAGCCTCCCAGGGGAGACTGATCCTCCCACCACAGGGCGGGGAGCTTTTGTTTTGTGAAAACAAAACGAATCACAGTGGTTTTTCAGCCCCTCATTTAACTTATAAACTGGGCACCAGCCAGGGATAAATCATCATGAAAAAGAAAGCTTATGGTCCAGTGAGTTAGCACGAATGCTTTATCCCAGTCAGTTCAGAAACAGTGAGAAAGTGCGCGCGCGCGCGCGCACACACACACACACACACACACACATACATGAACCAATATCACATGTGCAAAGGCCTGGAAGACCCACTTGTCAGATTCCTGTCTCTCTCTCCAGTGAGGTGCTTATGGCCTCAGTGCCTCAGGAGGTGCTGAGACCCAGCCTGGCCTTAACAGTACTCTCAGGTTTCTCACACCATGAAGCGACCCTCTCAGGAAGCCAACCTTCCCTGGCCCCATAGTGCCAGAGTGGAGTCCTGCCAAGAGGCTTAGGAGGCAGCCAGCACAGTCCAGGGCCCAAGCCAGCTCCCGGAGTCCTGTTCCTGTTGAAGTCAGGGTCAACTCCTGGTGTGTCCCAGCCACCCAGGAGAAGATGCAGTCTCCCCTTTGTTGGCTGGGCTGGTTTTCCAGCATAAAGAGTTGGGGGCCACTCCTCCTACACAAGACTGAGGGGTGGAGGAGGAGAAAGGCAGGGGGTCAAGCAGGACTTTCTCTTGGTGCCATCACCTGGGCACCACTGTGCAGCCAAGGTCATGGCTTTGCTCCATGGAAAGAGGTGGTGGGAAGAGGCCAGGTCGCTGCAGGAGTGGGACACAGCCCATCACTGCTCCAAGGAAGTGACCTGGGGCAGGTGCTGTGGAAAGAGTTGTTCCCCCTCTTGCTCTTGGGGAGACGGTGAGCAATCCCTGGCACTTTGCTTGCTATCGAGAGAGAGAGAGAGAGAGAGAGAGAGAGAGAGAGAGAGAGAGAGAGAGATCCTGCAATATCAGGGAGAGAGAAGGTCATAAACATGTGCTGTGTCCAAGGACCTACTGGTGGCTGTGCCATAGGTGGTGGACATGACCTGCTGGAACAGGTCGCCCTGTCCATAGAATGAGCCTGAATGGAAGGTGGAACAACACTGCTGGGCAGGACCCAAAGATTGGGCATCTCCTGGTCTACAGTGCGGAGATGAAGTGCTTAAGAGCTTATAAGCAGGGGGCTGGCGAGATAGCTCAGCGGACTAAAGCACCTGTTTAGGCAAGCCTAAGCAAGATCAGGACTGCTATTTGATCCAACGCCACATGTTCTGCCACCCCTTTCACCTGGGAGGGCTGAGCTGAGAGAGAGAGAGAGAAAGAGAGAAAGAGAGATACAGACAGACAGACAGACAGACAGGGAGAGAGAGACAGAGAAAGACAGAGAGAGAGAGAGAGAAAGTTTACAAGCAATCTAAACATCCTTTATTTTTTCTTTTATATATTTGGTACAGGGTTTCACTACGCAGCTTGCTCATGGTGATCCTCCTGCTTTCAACCTCCCCAAGGCTGGGATTACAGGCTTGTGCCACTACACCTGGACTCTTTTTGGCTCAGCCCTCCCTGGGAGCAGGGCTGGTGGGACATGTGGTGCCAAGGATCGAACCATTGTCCTTGTGCTTGCCTAAGCTTGCCCAAACAGGCTCTTTGGTCCACTGAGCCATCTCGCTCGCCCTGACTGGTTTCAAATGGTTTATTTTATATTATGTGAATTGATTCTAAATTAAAAACTAAGAGCTTAAAATAGAGCAAGGGCTAGAGGTGTCCCCCCTCCAAGTACTAACCAGGTCTGACCCTGCTTAGCTTCCGAGATCAGACGAAATCAGGCGCGTTCAGGGTGGTATGGCCGTAGACAAGGGCTAGAGGTGTAACTCAGTGGTATAGCACTTCCCTAGCATGGGCAAGGTGCCAGGCAAAACAAAAGAACAACAACAAAATCAGCAAATACCCTCCCCCCCAGGACGAGCAAGAGTACAAGGGGGCACTCAGGCAGCAGAGTTCAAGAGCAAGTCAGAGTGCCCCACCGCCAAGCTGTGACTTGGCTGGTCCACAACCTCTTACTTGCAGACTAAGAAAGACAAGGCCAATGTAATTTCAAAGGCCCAGTAGCACCAGTCGGGACAGGGTACGAGGGTATCCTGCAGAGGGCGCTCTCCGCTGTGGGAGAGACCCGAGCGCAGGGTGAGGCCCCGAGTGGCAGGACCTGAAGTTGGTGCAAGCTGGGAGGTCTCCAGGCTGACCTCACGAGCAGGGGGCTGTCATCAGGGTGGAAGGGGTTGTAGATCCAGCGTTGCACAGGGAAAAACCGACCCTGGCAGCCAGCTGAAAAGGGAAACGGGGAGAGGAAGAGCAACAGGGAGCCTTGGGCAGCAACACAGATGAAGACAACACTAGACTAAATTAGGGCCCCGAAAAAGGTGGGGCGTCAGCCTGGTGGGAGCATGGGGCTGGGGAGCAGGGGGTGGGCTGCCGGGGTCTGGGCGGGGAGCCCTGAGCTACACAGTGGGCAGGGACTTGGGACTCCACAGGAGAGGAGCTGGCTGCGGGCAGTGGGAGGAAGAGAATGGGCCAGGCTGAGGCCAGCATGGGGGCAGGGGGGGCGCAGAGGCATCAGTCCTGCCCCACTGAGTGAGTGGGGGTGGGAGGCAGGGGAGGACTTTCTGCCGGCCAGGGGAGGCAGAGAGGATAGAGGGTGTGGGAGTCCAGGAGAGAGAACTGGACAGGTGAGACACACGGGAATACACACGTGCCCGCGCACACACACAAGATACCCATATGTGCATGCACTCTCACTGTAACTAGAAAACCAGCCCCAAACAGCTGTAGTAGAGCACATCTGTAATCCCAGCTATGCAGAAGGCTGAAGCAAGAGGATTATACATTCTAGGCCAGCCTGAGCAATTTATTAAGATCCTATCTCCAAATAAATAGTGCTCTGGGTGAGGCTCAGTGGTAGAACACTTGCCTAGTATGTGTAAGGCTGTGGATTCCATCTCTAGTACCACAAAAATACATACATACATGCATACATAAAAATGCCCCAGGGGTGGGGGAGATAGCTCCATGGCACAAGTGCCTGCCTGGCACGTGCAAGGTGATGAGTTTGAACCCTAGTCCCGCAGGAAAAAAAAAAAAAATGCCCCAGCCACATACAAACAGGCATACACAAACATAGCCCTTCATGCTAACATGCACATGCATGATGCATGTATGCAGGTGTACATACATGCAGCCACACACATGCAGACATGTGTGCAGAGACATAGCCAGGGTCACATTCATATAACACAGATGCATATAGAGCCATAGATACCCAGATGTCCACCACAGAGGTACAAGTAACAGCCACACAGCAACACCCTGTCCCTTCTACCCACATGTAAGTTGTCCCCCCACACACACTTTGCTGTTAAAATGGGCTCATCTTTTCCTTGTTAATGCTTTTTAAAAGAGACGGGGTATTGCTTTGCTGCTCAGGTTAGCTTTGAACTCCTGGTGATCCTCCCGCCTCAGCCCCATCCTACTACTAGAGGTGAAACCACAGGGTACACACCACTGTGCCTGGCTTGCACAGGATCCTCTCTGTGACATGAGCTCTGCTCACCCACACAGCACATGCCCTGAGAGCAGGCACGGATGCGCACATGTGCACACACCTCCACACACAGCGTGGGCACAGCCAGACAGCTCACACAGCCACAGGACACAACGAACCCCGAGGGAGGAATCTCTGAGCACCTCGATTAGAAGCAGCATTAGCACTGGAGCCCCAACCTGGGGGCCCGCTGGGGAAAGTGAGACACAAACCACAGCCATTGCCCAACATACCACCCACCCTGCCGAGGCCAAGGTCAGAAAGGAGCCAGGGCAAGCCTCGCGTGCCTGCCCACGCAGACGTCGCCACTGACAGCAGACACCCGGCCACTGGCTGCCCTAGCCACCGACAGACAGCTCAGATTGCGAAGGATCTTGCAAAACCTTCCCCGTCCCTCAGGGTTCAGCTCAAGGGTCTCTTCCGCCCAGGGAAATTCCCCAGGCTTCTGCATTCTGCAGACATATTTAATCTTTCAGAACTGCACTTCAACAGTGCTTGGATGCGTGGCCTTGGGAGAGTCGCTGCGCCTCTCTGCTTTCATTCTTAGCAGTATAAACTGGGAATAGCAAGAGCCTGCATTGGAGATAGACAGATAGATAGATAGATAGATAGATAGATAGATAGATAGATAGATAGATAGATAGATAGATAGATAGAGCAGTAAAAGACACTTTGCCATTAATCCCCTCAAAAAGGTCCCCCCCCTCACTTTTTTATTATTTTCCCCCCTCACTTTAAACATGCTTATCCCATCATTGCTCTTTTCTGAGCAGTTCTGGAAGTCCTCTTTCCTATCTTTATGAAGTGCAATCAAAAAAACATGGTGAATGCAGCTGCGGGGTGTCATACAACATATAGATAGGCTTATAAACATGTTACAGGGTGTCCTCACCAACCTTACTCGTCAGATCTGACACCATGCGACTTCTGGCTCTTCCACAAAGCCAAAACAACCATGAAAAGTGAAAGTTTTTCATTGATTCAGAACATCACAGAAGCCAGATCAGTGCAACTAGAGACACAATGGAGGGCTTCTAGCACTGCTTTGGAAGGAGAATGATGGAATGGGCTCACACCTGTAATCCTAGCACTTGGGAGGCTGAGGCAGGAGGGCTGCCGTGAATTCAAGGCCAAACACATGGGATGAGTGTATTTGAAGGGAAGGGGAAGATTCTGAGGGAGATTAATGGCAATGTGTCTTTTTCTGTAATAAAATTAAAATCGACATTCACAATTATTTTTTGATCACACTGAACATATGAATTAACAGGTCACACTCTGCCCCTGCATGGAGAAGGGCACCGAGAGGAAAGGGCTAAGTGGCTTCCTGGTACTCACACAGCCAGCCACCTCCCCCCCATCCCTTCTGCCTCCTGCTGAGGCAGGATCCTGAGGGCTGGAAGAATGTCCAGAGGACATGCAGTTCCTTCTCTCTCCTCCAAGATGGACCAAGACTGGCCCTGTGGGACAATTTGGCTACTGCAGTGTCCACCCCTTCCAGCAAGGAAGAAAATGAGGAATTAAAAGTCTGGGTTTCTGCTCCTCTGTCTTTGAGGAAGATGGAAGAGGTCACGTCTTGCGTATGGGTAGGGAGATCTGAAGAGTGGAAATGGGCTGCTGCTTCTCCCCAGCTGGCTGCTGGTTCCTCCTCTCCCACCCACCCAGGCCACCTCCTCCCAGCAGAAGCCGGAGCAGGGCTGGTTATGGAGGCCCGAGAGCAACTTCTGGCTACTCAAGGGTTGGTGGCAGGGCAGCAGCTGCCATCATCCCAAGGACAAGCACATGGGCTCCTGCAGTGTGGACAGGCAGTGAGGGGCTGACAGGGCTGAGAAGGGAGGGACGTGGGCCATGCCCCCGGGACTGGTGATGAAGGTCCCACACTAAGCCCAGCCCTACCCCAGGCTGAGCCTCAGTTTCCTTTGGCCCAAGACCACCTGGAGGACTGAGATGAGGATGGGGTTTCGAGCTTCCACCATAGAGAGCTCAAGGCCCATTGTGAGGCCCAGGGTCACAGCCCTAAAAGGTCCTTCCTTTCTCAGTTATACCCGTGGGACACCTCCTTCATCCTGGGCCTCTGACCCCAATTGGTTTCCATTGCAGCATACCCAGGGTGGCCCTCTGCCCATGGTGTGCTGGGTGGTTTGGTCCAGCCCTGTATCCTGGCCCTGTGACCCCCAAGGACATTAATCCCGGGGAGCTGAGCCACCTCCTCCCGCCCCGCCCCCCCTCCCCCCCCCACATAGAAACACTCAGATACACGACCCAGACACAGGGGGCACACTGACATCTAGGCCTGGGTGTGGGTCAGATGAGCCTGTTAGATGTGCCTGTGGTCTTCACTCAGGCCAGGCCCACGAGCAGCCCCAAGAATTAGCCAAGTATTGGCAGAAACCTGGTTTAAGGGACTAGGTGAGATCTGAGGTCCTTCAGTACCCACAGTGACAGAAACACCTAAACTGGACAATGACACAGGTAATCAGATGCCCTAAGTGGGACATGGGGCCAGGGGCACTCTAACTTCAGGTTAGGCAGTGTTAAGAATCCTAAAGCCTCTACCTCCAATCTAGGATGCCAAGCAGGGGGACAGAACTTCACTCATTCCACCCTCATCAGAGACAAACACCACGAGAAAGCCCCCTCCCAGGGCCCCTGAGGAGCTACTTCCTGGGTCTCCACGCACAGAGTAAAAGCGGCTGAGGGACGGGGCTGGTCCAGGCCCCACGGCACACTCACCCTCTGAAGCCGTGCGCTTGGCTCATCTGCTCTGCAGCCTGAGGCCCTGGCTCTGGGGTTGCCAAGGAGCAGGGTAGGCACACTGCCAGAGGCCTGACCTCTGTCCTGGCTTTTCTGGGGAGCCACCACAGCCTCTGAGTACGTAGAAGTCACACCCTTCTGGGTTCCCCACGAGGGTGGTTGGGTACTGAGGGCCTCTGATAACCCCACCCCCACCCAGTGCATCTACTGGGCTGTCTTAGGCAAAGGGGAATCCTGGCCTCACAGGGAGGCAGTCCCTCTGGAAGTAAGACCCTGACGCAGATGTACCCAGGGGCACAGCCCTCAGAGTGGGCTCTAGGTGGCCTCCAGGCTCCCATTCTGTCCTCCTGGTTCCATGTGTTAACACAGAGAAGCCCAGTGGGCAGGATGCCCTGCTGCCACTGTGCTAGGGAAGCCCTGGTGGCTGGAACTGACGGATCTCTGCCATGGAGACAGGCAGAACATAGGCCAGAGCCAAAAGCACGCAGGCTGGCAGCAAGGCGCCCTCAGGCCCTCCTTGTTTCCAGCCATGCATTCACACCCCTACGGTAGGCAAGCCCTGGGCAGTAGGGGCCTGCTCTTGTGCAGAAGCTTCTGGGCTACCAGAATGCAAGAAGGAGCCGGCTTTCCAGGTGGATTGTCCTGGGCAGCCTGCTCCTTGGCCCAGTGACATCACATCTCCAAACTTCACTTCCTCAGCTAAACACAGTTGATAGTTCATGGCTGGCTCAGGCACCATTGAAAGAGGCAGGCACAAGGAAGCAAGCCAGGCCCTGAGTGGGCTGCTTAGGGAGATGGGGACCCTAAACAGAGGGGCTTGGCTAAGCCTCACGTCCAGGCAAATTCCAAACACCACAACCTAGCTACGTCAATATAAAGTTCTTTATTAATACTCAGTGAGAGGAGAGAGGTGTAAAAATACTTTTCTAGGTAGGCACTGTCAGAACTTGCCTGGCCAGGAAGTCACCCTGGCCAGACAGAAGGATTGCAGCCCTCCTGGGGGGCAGCAGGCCCCAGGGAGCAGGAGGGGAATGGCTCGGGCCTCAGGCAGGGACTGTGCAAATACTGAGGCCGCACGGGGAGTGATGGGTTAGGGGCTCAGGCCCTGAGCACCATGTTCCCCTGCGTGGGCAGACATGCATGGGCCAGCACCTGTCCACTCCGGCTGGTGGCACACACACATGTCCATGAGAGAGTGGTGCCTCTTGCAGCTTACATAGAGAAAAGACTTGGGGTCCCCAGGCAGGAGCCAGAGGCTGAGGAAATAGCTTAAAGAAGCCTCTGGAAGTCCACGGGTGACAGAGAGGCAGGTGCCAGCTCTGGTCCTTCCAAGCCTTAGGAGCCCAGGCCTTCCTGCCTTCGCTGGAGGACAGTGATGACGCTGCTGATGCCATCCTCAGGCACCTAGGGGTGGGATAAGTGGACAGAAGGGTGGGTCAAGGATGAATCTGGCCAGGACTGCCCCAACTTCCTGGCCCTACCTGGTACTCCCTCTTGCCCACTCAGCCTTCTGGGTTCAGTTTCCCTCTAGGAGCCCTTACTCTGGTCCACAGCACTCACCAGAGCATGATCAAAGTTGAAAGTGCTGATGTAGTAGGCAGAGATGTCAGCAGCAGCCAGGGGGCCAGCAATTTGGGCAACAATCCCACATTCATCTAGGGTTGAGGTGGGACACGTGTGACTCACGCCGGCCACTGAGGTTGCTTCAAAGGTCTTCTCCCCCTGTCCACCGCCCCACAACACAGAGAATGGCGCTCACCAAAGCCGAGGGGCTGTCCACCGATGCGTACCATCCTCCACAGCTCCCCAGAAGAACTGGTCAGCAGGAGGTTACTAGGGAACCTGGACAGGCAAGTAGTGGGTAGGCAGGCACCTGTCCCCACTCCACGGGAAGCCCCAAGGAAGGTCCTCCTGCTGGCCTCCGTGTCTGCACCCTGCCCCGTCCCTCCCTGGAGCTGGCCTGGAGTCTGCGGCCCACCCGAGGTCAGGGCTCACATACTTTTTCTGTGTCTCGGCATCCATGACAATGGAGATGTATCCTTCAATCAGGGAGAAGGCGAAGAACGGAATGGAGCTGGGCTCAGGGCTGCCCGAGGCTGCCTCTTTGGGGGCACTGAGGAAGCACAGCAGGGTGAGAAACGCTACAGGGTGCACTGCCCACTGCATCTCCTCACTGCCAGCCTCCAGACCCCAGCGGAGAGCTGACATGGGGGGCTGTGGGCGGGCCCCTATGTCCAAGGCCTTGACCTCCTGAAGGTGCTGGTGAAAGCAGAGAGGAGGACATTGAGCCTCTCTCATGCCAAAGATGGAAGACTCTAGGGACAGAGGGCCTGATCAGGGCCTGGCTCCGGGGTGGCTCCGCAGGAACAACCTTAGCTTCAAGATCAGGGCCATCCCTGGACATCAGTGAAGGGCAGACGGGCATCATGGGCCAGGAACCCTGAGACACACAGTGGGGCTCAAGAGTGGCAGAGGGACAGACACAGCAGAGACGGCAAGAGCACGGAATGGTGGTGAGTACGGAAGCTAAGCACACACACCTGTGTGAGTAGAAGAGGACATCAATGAGGGTGGTAGCAATGGCTGGCAGCGTCTCAGGGTCCACCGTGAGGACACAGAAGCGGTTCTTCGGGCTCTGAATGGGATGCACTGTGGGACTGGGCCCTGCTAAAGTAGACGGCTCCAAGTAAAGCCATTCATGGGCTGGGGCGACCCCTGGTGGCCAGTTGCAGAAACACCTGGGCAAACATGGGTCCTGTTCTTACGGCCCCACCTCCCCTCCTGAGAGGTGGCCGTCGTCTCCTGGTCTCCCACCACTCACAGTCATACGTGCACAAGGAAAGTGCCCCGCTGGGAAGAGGAGGACTGGCCCAAGTTTGGGTGGCAGGGGGCGGAACCTCACCATGCTGGGTGCGGGGAAAGCCATTGCTGGAATCATCCCTAGCGACGGGCACAGGCTCCCCGCCCACCTCACGGTAAATGTCGAACTCCTGGGCCAAAGTATGGATCACCACGGACAGGTCCTGCTCCCGCACCTGGGCCAGAGGCGGATGGCAAACCATGTGGCTCCTCCTGTCAGCCATGCCCATCCTGCGTCGCGCCAGTGTCTGCAGGAAACTCACCAGGATGAAGTCCGTCTGGTATGTGGACAGCATCAGCACGGACACGTGGTGCTCCGCCAACGGCGTGATAACAGAGCGCGCGATCTTAGTGACCCCAGCGGCCTGCACTGCCCCACCGCTGTGAGAGGACACGTTCATCACGAGCCACGTGGCATCGGCCACTTGCAGGAACTCGGAGGGGGGCAGCTCTGTGGGCGAGGGGTACATGCTTAGTCAGTCTCTCTGATCCTGAATTCCCATGCCTGTTTCATGGATGATTTGAGCAAAATCAGGACAAGTCTAGAGCCTGGGACCCTTTGTCCCCAGCTCTGCTTCTTAAGTCTATAGGGATGAAGCAGCAAAGATCAGAGCTCCAGACTCAGAACTGGATTCAAATTCTGGCTTTGAAATGGCAGGGGGTTTGCTGTGTGATGTGGGGAAAGTAATTGGGGCCTGTTTTCTCATCTGAGCCTCAGTTTCCTTATCTGTAAAACGGGATGACAAACATCATTCTGCAGGGTAACACACTGTATCACTTGGAGCCACCAGGGGGCGCAAGCAGCTCAGGTTTGCCTCTGCGAATGTGCTTCCCCCTTTACGGCCTCGGGCTTCCCGGTGGTTAAGTACAAATGGGGAAACTAAGGCCAGAGTGGAGCAGTGGTTGGAATAGGCCAAGTTCCAGTTGGCTAGCCTAATACTCTAGGCCTGTGAGGCTGGCAGAAGTGAGCGCCAGATGTCGGCTCCAGGGCTCTGGGCGGGACCAGGATGGCGTCCAGTTCTCCGCAGGGGCCGGGGCGGCTGCTGTTCACCCAGCCACAGGCAGGAGGCCCTCAGGACCCTCCCCTGGGATGACTGCCTGTTCCTACATTCCTTCCCCAACCCTCCTGGAGTTCCCAAACCAGCAGAAGTGGAGCTGACCCGCATTGGAGGGATTATTTACAGAGAAATACGCCCCCTCCCGGGGGGGTGGGGGGGGTGGGGGGGTGGGGGGGTGGGGGGGGAGGGACAATGGCAAGAGCTAACTCTTGACTGAAACTAACCAAGACTCCCTACTGGCGGAAGACTGCGAAGTGACCCTCACAAAGCTGCTTCTCACGGTGTTTTAAACTTAAAAGCCCCTCCCAGGATCCTGTTAGGTCCCCACCAGAATTATATTCACTTTACCTAAGAGGGGAAACGATTTGCTTAAGACCACACAGCCAGTGTGAGCGGTGCAACAGGATTTGAACCCAGACCCACATCTTTAAGACCCAAGCTCGTGGAGCCCTTCCAGCGCCTGATGATAATCCTGTTAACAGGGGAGCACGAGAGACCAACTCCCACCTTTAAAGCCCTCCTCGTCCACCATGAGCGTGTAATCCTCGGGTGTCTCGGTCAGGCTGAAGAACTTGCACCTGGTGAGGGTCAGGGTGATATTCAGCTTGGACGAAAAAACGAGAAGAACGGGCGGGGCTTGGGGAAGAGGGTGAATGGACTTCGTTCCTTCCGTTCCAAAGGAACCCCGCTGGGTGCCTTCCTGCCTTAGGCCCCGGCCTCTATTTCCTCACCCGAGCAATGGGGTGTTCCCCGCCCCTGTACCCGTGATCCAGTGCAGTTTTCCACCTCCAAGCCTTCCCAGGAGCCTCCCGCCGCTCCTCCAGAAGGGAGGAGCGGCTCCCACCTGAGGTAGCAGCCCGCACAGTGAGCTCCCTCGCTGGGCTCTCTGACCTGCTTAAGCATCTGGGAGCTCGCTGCAGTACGTAGGTAGGAATGCCCCCTCTCCACGCAGCTTGGAGTTAAGCATTGCTAACTCCACGCTGTTTGCGCCTAGACTGGTTCTTAGGTGCGGGTCCCCGGGAGGCTATGCCCAGGCTGGATGACAGCTAACCTCCCCACTTGCTCGCTCCTCCCGCATCTCAGGGGTTCTAACCCTCTGACCCGGCCCGGAGAGACAGCAAAACCCCCACCCTCATCTGCGCCCCCGAACCCGGGCGCGCACCGGCTGCGGCGGGGCAGGAAGAGCAGCTTGATGAGCGGGTGGGTGTAGAGCCAGAGACCCTGACGGGCGAGACTCAGCACCCGCACCCGGTGCTCTAGGATGTGCAGCTCCATCGCGGCTCTCGCTGCAGGGACCTGGCCGCTAGCTAAACCCCGGCGGGAGGCGGGGCGGCGGGGTGGCGCCCGGGATTTAAAGGAGCCGCGGTAAGGTTGGGTCCACGCGGCCCGCTGCACCGCGAACCAGTCCGGCCCTGAGCCTAGTCTGGCTCCTTGGTGGCCACGCCCCGCTAGGCGCACGACCAATGCGAGGTGGCTACGCCTCCTCCCAACTTCAGAAATCCTCCCGGCTCCTACCCGCCGATTTAGCCCCACCCCGGAAGGCTCCACCCGGCTAGTCCTGGATCGGGAACCACAGCTGGACCCTAAACCTTTCGGACTTCTCCAGGCTCCGCCCTTCCGCAGGACTCCGGCCGCCCTGGGTTCAGGTGCGTACCGGAAGCGGGGGTCACGTTCGTTCTTCAGGTACACACGTAAACAGAATGAAATTCTTAAGACTGCAAAAGGCCCATAGAGAACTGAAGCTGGGCTGAAAGCTGGCTTGAGCCCCTGGAGCTTGGAGCCTCCGTGACCCTGAGTTTTGCTGCTCAGGGTTCTTGCTGTAATGGCTGTGCGGGGGCAGCGCTGCCAGAGCTGAGATGGCATCCCCAAAGCAAGGCATGCCCAGGATTGGTATTGATACCTCTCCCCACATTGCAACTGGGCACTGACCTGGCCTGAGTGGTCCTGTTTTTATCCCAATTCCATTGTAGAAGGCTCCAAACCTCAGAGATGCGAGTCTTGGCCACCTCTTTCTGAGCAACACGCTGAAAGGCCAGGAACTGAAGGTGGCCTGCGCCTCGGCCTGAGGTCCCTCAGTACAAACCAACCCAACAAGCACTTGGGCTAGGAACACCGTGGACCCAGACTTTGAGGGACAGGACCATGTAGTCAGCCTTACTCAGTACTCAGAACTCAGGCCAGAGACCCGAGTTCCTCAGAGGCTGCTCCAAAGCCTGCGATGGTTAGCAGAACCCAACTGGCCTCAGCACATCTGATGTGGCTTCAGGCCCTGGAAGATCTTACTTAGCGTCCCAAAGGTCTGAGAAGACTCCAAGACTAAGCAGGCATCAGCAGGCCCGGGCTGACTCCAGGACAGGACCAAGCATGCTCCAGAGGGCCCAGATCTGGCCTAAGCATCCTCAGATCTAAGGCTCTGAATGAAGTAGGGTAGGCAGGCCTCCAACGTGATGGGACCTGCCTGCTCTGGAGTCTCCACCACAGACAGATGGAAGCCTGGCTAAGCCTCATCCCTGACCTCTTGGGATTCCCATGAAACACTGCAGCCCCACATCCTGGCCTGTCACTTGGAGGACTGGGGGGGGGGGGGGGGGAGGGGGTATTTCTCAAAAGCTGTGCCCTCCTTCTCCATGGCAGGTGCAGGTTTGGGTGGGGAGCCACTGGGCAAAAGGCAGGAAGTGGGTGGTCTGTCTTGAGTCTCTTGTGACCATTCACTTTCTTAGGCCTGTGTCCCCAGCTGAATCAGAACAGTGCTTTAGGCCCAGAGGATGCCTAAAATCTCACAGGGAGGCTCCGTTTCTCCCTCTCATGCTGCTGCCCCCTCCCCCTGTGGCCTAGGCCCAGCTTGATCCCCGGCCAGGAACAGCAGCTATTGTTTGACTGGAAAAGCTGCTTCCTCAGCAGAAGGGGGGCCTCTCCCAGGGACACCCTGTCCTCACCCTTGCTAGTCATCAGGTTGTGACCAAGCGTCTGTCTGGCCCCTCAGTGGAAGAGTCAGATCACCTGATCAGGAGAGGAAGCTAAATAAGGGGCTCGGGGTAAAAAGCCTGGCTCTACTTGTAGGGGTGGGTTACCACTCAGTAATTTTTATCTGTCAGGCACATCAGACAACCAACCCAGCATGGTACATCATAAGTGTCCAGTCAATAGAAGGTAGTAGCATTTATCAAGGACTGAGACTTCTTCCCCTAACCCATTTGCATGCCTTGAACATGAGGACATTCAAGGAGCCTCGCCCCTAACCCAGAATGAGCATTTAGAAGGTGAATGGGAGCGTGGAAGGGAAAGAGCCTGAAGCTACCTCCCCTTTCCCCTTATGAATGAGTAGGGAGCAAGGCCTGGACAGCGGGCTCCAGCCCTAGTATCCCTAATCCATGGCAGAAAGTAGACATGGAGCAGCAAGATGGGGTGAGGGAAACTGACAGAAAAAGACAGAGGCTACTCCTGGACTTGGAAACTCCGTGGCCAAAAGCACTTCTCAGAGGGGTTTATGCTGGGCTGGGTCCAGGAGGAGCTCTATAACGTGTGGAGGAGACACTGAGCACCAGGGCAGCAGCCCTTCCCTGATCCTAGCTACACACCAGCTCTCTACACAAGTCTGTTTATTTCTGTACAAAACCAAGTTTCTATTTTACATGAAGAGCACACCACATGCTCCCCTCATGCCAGCACCCTATCCCTAGGAAGCATCCCCAGGAAAAGGGTGCTGAGTGAGGCCCCACCCTCTTGGCCCAAGCTTCTGCCTGTGCTGGCTGGGCCAGCCTGAGCTCCACTTTAGAGAAAATAAATAAAGAGGCTTAGGCAGAATCCGTGCTGAGCCAGCCAGACTCTGTCCCCACTTGGTGGCCAAGCATTTGGGCCCTCAGGTAAGCAGGCCCTGGAGTGTCAGTCCTCAAACCAGGTAGGTGTGCAGAGACCCCAGCCCAGAGGCCCACACTGCTGGGGTTACAAGTAGGTGTCCTCACTCTCTTGGGAAGTCAGGCTCTCTTGAGAGTGGCGAAGGGCTAAGTCCTGAGAAGCAGAGTCCTGGGGGACTGGATCCTGGGAAGCTGGGTCTTGCACGGTCACATCCTGTGGGGCACATGCATCTCCTCCAGCAGTCACTGCTGTGGCTTGCTTAGGGGCTGGGAGCTTGTCCAGAGGCCTACTTGGTTTTGTCCGCTTCTGGTCCTTCTGCTTGGGTGGTTTGGGCTTGGCCTTGGGGCTGGGGAGAGGTATATCTGGGGGCAGACGGATGGACGGTGAAGGCTGCAGAGCACCCCGGGGGGTGGGCTCTGCATCCAGAATGGCCTTGGCACCATGCAGCCTGGGGGGAGAGCGACACTGCAGTTCACCCCGGGTCTCCTGCCAGCGCCTCAGCTGGATAAGATGCTCACGCTCAATCTGGCGCTCTGTTATGGGCAACTCCACCACCTGCAGGGGAAGTTAGAGAGGTGAGCACCAAGAATGACCTTTCCCTTCACACCCACAACCCAGGCCCCTACTTTCCCTGGCCTCAGGAAGGATGAAGATCTGCTCCTAAGCCGTGGCCACAGGTCTCAGAACTGGTCAGCTGGACACAAGAGACCCACTGCCTCAAAGGAGGAAACTGCTCACAACTCATAGGTCCACTTGCCTTACTTGCAAAGATATGAGGCTCAGACAAGGCAACACCCACTCTCAGCCAAAAGGTCCCATTGCCCAAGGCAGCCACAGACTCCAGTTCCACCATGTTCTGGCTACCGACTAGGGGGAGGTGCCTTGTGTGCTTGCCTCTGGAAGCCTCCTTATCCTCATGTGAAAAGTGGGCATAATGCTACAGCAGCTGTTGGAGAAGCAATTGCACGAAGAGCCACCTGCTTCCCTGCACACTGCCATCATCCCTTCCCCTACCTGGAGAAGCTGCCCATGCATGTGCTGCCTCCTTACAAT
Source organism: Capromys pilorides (assembly GCA_004027915.1). Classification (NCBI taxonomy): domain Eukaryota; kingdom Metazoa; phylum Chordata; class Mammalia; order Rodentia; family Capromyidae; genus Capromys; species Capromys pilorides. Next base: position 17,369 of record PVKN010006716.1, read on the forward strand.
TGGAGAGTCAGGTATCCACAAGAGAAAACAAAGCCAAGGCAACGACTGCAGGACCAGGGAAGAAGAGAGTTGCCACTCCAAGCTCCCCAGTGGCTTAGGTAGGGACAGCTTGTGAACTGCGGTCTCCGCACCCTGCCCTCCTCACACAGACAGAAGGATGAGGTCCACCTGCATGCTGGGCCACCACACAGTGAGCCTGGCACAAATGACTCACCTTTGTGGGCAGGGAGTTACCAAACCTCCCTCCCCACCATGATAAGAGGCAGATGGGGGCCGTACCTCCTGGACCAGAAATGCTTCCTGCATGACCTTGGGGCTGAGGCTCCGCAGCTGCTCGATGGTCTCATACTGGCCCTGGCAGGCTTTGAGCTTCTCAGGAGAGCCCAGCGCGTGCTTCAGCAGCACCAGTCCCACCCGGAAGATGATCTTGACTCCTGCATGGGGAGCAGGTGGTGAGTGCAAGTAGGCCCACTGGGGGGTTCTCTGACATGTCCCCAGTCCAGCCTGGTACCTTCACAGAAAAACATGTCCCAGACGCGCAGCACAGAGCTCCAAGGCAGGGTGCGTGCAAAGGCACACATGAACCACTCTGTCATGTACAGCAATGGGTCAATCTTCTGCCGACTGAGGTGCTTATGGGCCACAGGTGACACTTTTTGCAGCAGAGAGAAGAGGATCTCACCATCCAGCTGGATCGCCTCCTGGGGAGACAAAGCACACATGGCCATGACCACCTGCAGGCTCCTAGCACCAGACAGACATGTATTCATTCATCACATGAATGTTGCCAGTGGGGTGCCGAGATACAGGCATGAACCAATCAGACACAGCTGATCCCCCTCACAGGCTTATAATGCAAAGGGGTCCTACACATGGGCACTGGGTAGAGGGGAAGGGGTGAGTGACTCAGGTATAGCAGGTATGAGAACACTCAGTAAACACAAGCTACAAAGGCTCCCAGTTGGCAGGGTCAAGGAAAGCTACCCTGGGCTGAAAGCTGAGGAAAAACAGGAGTTTTCAAGGGAAGAAGAAAGAAATGGAGCTCCAGGTAGAGGTTTATGCCAAGACTGAGGTAAGGAGATATTTGGTGCCTGGAAGGAATTTCAACCCTGCCAAGTGGCCAGAGTTGCTGGGAACAGAGATAGAGGTGAGTGTGGAACCAGTGATGCCAGTGCTCAAGACGCTTGCTGCTGGCAGGCAGGCTCAACGGGACTGTTGAGAGAAGGGCCACAGAGGTTAGGCAGCCTGGGGTGGGGCCCACGTCAGCTGAGCACTCACTAGTTTCTCACTGTAGTAGCCAGGCAGGTACTTCTCACAGATCTGTACCAGACACCAGAAGGCTTGCTGTGGGTGAGAGAGACATGAGGCCTTGCCCTCACAGGTTGGCCCCCACCCACCCACGCCCAGGGCTGGTAGTACCTCAGCAGGCATGTGCATGAGCAGAACGGCGGCAATGGGTGCCTGAGCTTGGCAGTAGCCCTCCTCCGGTCGATACAGTGTGTAGGCCTTCAGCACACGGAATAGGTCCTGCTGGCTGTGGATAGACCAGGCAGGGCAGGAATGACAGGTGTGTGACTATTGTCTACCACCTCTCCTGTCCCCAGCAGAGCAGAACTGCCTCAGATCTGCTTCTGTACTTCCCTAGAGAAGGAAGGTACTCTGCTTGTACTATCACGGGTCAGCCTCCCACTGTACCAGAGACTCTCACAGGATAAGAAGGCAGTAAAGAGGGGCACCCCCACCAAAGGCAGGGGCAGGACCAGGACAGGACACTAGATATGGGGCAAGAAGATGCTGGGAGCTGGAAGCCGGGACTCCTCTGAGCAACTTTGTTCCAAGCATCTGTCTTGGTGCCCTTGGCCATCTCATCTTTTCTTTCTTGTATAGCCTCTGCTTACCCAACCTCCTCTACTGCTTTCACCTTGACAAAACCTGTTTCCAAAGAAAGCTATGCCAGGTCAGCTCTAGGAGTCTGGGGAATAAATCATGAAAGCTGACCTAAGAGTCAAAGGAGATGCCAATAGCACTATCAGATGCAAACCAAAGGGGCTGGGGAGATAGCTCAGTAGAATAAGTGCTTGCCTGGCAAGTGCAAGGGCTTGAGTTCAATCCCCAGTTCTACAAAAAACAAAAACAAAAACAACAACAAAAAAAAACAGATGCAAACCAAAGAAACAGTGGCGTTTGGGGGCACCCAGCTACTCCTGGGCTCCTGAGCTACCCTAATTCATAGCACCTGCTCTCCTCCCTGAGGCAATGGGCCTCTACCTTCCACACAGTAAGTCCAGCCTGCTCACCCATGCCCACCCCGGGACACAAACATCTCGTGGAAAGGGAACTGCCGGTGCAGGTCACGCTCAATCACATCCAGCCACTTCGGATCCCCAGGAGACATGTCCAGCTCCTGAAACAAGGACAAGGACACACATCAGGACAGCACTCCTGGCAGGATGTGGCTGTCCCAGGTGTCAGAGAATCCTTCTGCAAAGGGCAGTGTTCACTCAACACTGTCATGGGACTAGAAACGTGAAGAAGCTTGGACAGAGGCAAAGGAGCAAAGGGAATGGCCCTGGAAAGGTTGGGAGGTGATTCGAACTCCAGGAAGGCCTACATAGCCAAGAACATCCATTCTGGTTGTGGCTGGATAGTTCTTAGTACAGTGGTGATGAAGCTGTGGTCCATATGCCACAACCAGCTGTTTGTTGCTGAAAGCTCTGAAAAGTTCAACATTGCCTTTAATCCAAGCCCTCAGGAGGCTGAGGCAGGAAGACTGTTGCAAGAGACCAGCCTGGGCTATGAAGTGAGCTCAAGAGCAGCCAGAACTGCATAGCAAGACCCTATTTCAAAAGGACCAAAAAAAAAAAAAGTTTCACCATTGCTATTCTAGGCCTTTGAGACTTGGGACTCGTTATTTAAAAATGATGTTAGTCCTTAAAATAGCTAATTATTCAAGCAATAGCTACCACCTATTTCTGCAGCTCAGCGGTAGGGACTGAGCTGAGTACCTGTAGGCCTCACTGATTCTTCAACCCCAGTGACAGGTCCTATCGTTACACCCTGGTCACAGAGGAAACAGAGTCAAATGAAAGTCACTTGCCTAAAGCCTTGTGGCTGGAAATATGGTGGAATTGGGACTAGAAGAAGTGTGTATAAATTCAGGGCCACGAGCCCCAGCTACTCAGCTGCTCAACTCCCCATGCCAGGGCATCCCCTATGCAGGAAGGTGTGTCTGTGTGTGTGATCTGCATAAAGCACTAAGAGGACAACAAAATGGTAAAACCATTAGCTTTGGTGCTTCTCTGGGTCCTGGTGTTTCTACAAAGTTTTACTCTCTTCTTTGAACTTCCATGAACATTTTAAGCATGTGTGCCTTTATAAAAACAACAAAACCGTAAGAAAAATCCTTTCAAGCTGAGCATAGTGAGCACACACCTGTAAGCTCACAACTGGGAGGCTGAGGCACAAAGATTGCTGTGAGTTTGAGGTCGGCATGGGCTATCTAGTGAGTTCAAGACCAACCTTGAACTACATAGGGAGACCCTGTCTCAAACCACCACCTCCAGCCAGGGTTATAGCTCAGTGGCTTAAGTACCTGCCTGGCCAAGTGCAAGGTCCTGACTTCGAGTCCTGGTACCAAAAAAAGAAGAAAAATCCTGTCTCAATCATTTGAAATGTTTCTGTCTTGATTTGCAAGTCATTACATGGATAGTTATTACTTGTCAAAGCTCAATAAACTACACTCAAGATCTATGTATTTTACTCTATGTAAATTCATATCTGAATTTTTAGAAAAGAAATAAAGGTAAATGTGAGGGCAACACAGAGGGTTTAGCAGAGAGACTGAGCACGTACAAGTTGCTTGCTGGGAAACAGTGACATCAGAGAGGGTCCTGGGGAGCAAGCCTCAACAAACCCACCAAGTAAGCACAGGAACCAGCCCTGGCTGGCAAGCGACCCCCTATAAGCCCCTTTTCCTCTCGTGTCCCTCAGTGGGATGTCAGAGCACTGAACAAAGGGATCTACTACACCTGGAACTCAACTATAGAGTAAGTACCGCAGGCTGGAGAAAGAAGGAAGGGCTGATGGTTTACAGTGGAAGGAGTGCGTGTCACCCTCTGCAGCCCTCTAAGCCCTCAAGATGGAGCCTGTATATGTGTGTCTTGTGCACTCCCAGGTACTGAGCACAAAGCAGGGTCGCTTCAGCCAGAGGGAAAGAGTCCCCCAAATTCTGGTGACACCAACTACAAAACCTAAGAACACCCTAGGAAGTCAGTTCCTGGAATGTTTATCTGGTACCTTAGTAGTCCAATGCATCTGGACACAAATGGGCTAGTGAGAAAAGAAAAAAAGGAGCTGCGGAGCCTAAAGGAGAACAGGTGCCAGGAACCAAGGGCAAGCGCACCGCTCGAGAGCACTGAGGCTGCTATCACCAGGTCAGTAGCCTCTGCGAGCCTGAGCAGTGCTGCTGCTATGAGATGGAGCCAGAGAAGAAAACTAGGTACAAAGCTCCTGTAGGCTAAGGAAAGATGAAGAAATAGCAAATGCAGGGAAAAACAAAGTCACTAAGCACTGACTAAATCACTAAGACCTGTAGAACCTGCCCTGATGCTGAGGTGGGGTCAGCTGCATAGGCCGAGATGACAAGCGGTTCCTGCAGCAAAGGAACAAGTAAGAGCTGCCAGTACAGCCCCTTCACGGTACCCCTGCAGGGTGGTGTCCCATCCCCATCTGCTTCCTCTAAGTCACCCTCAGGCACTCCTTCCAGGTATCCTGATAAACTACCCTTCAGGCCCAGGACTGCTGCAGGCACTTCTAGGCAAATCTGCCTCTTCCCAGCAACCTTCCGGGCATCCTAGGAGTGGCCAATCTCTCTGTGGACATGCCACCCCACACACACGCACTGCGCTCCACACTCTGCGGCACATGCTGTGGACATATCTGCTGATCTGCATAACAAGGGGACTGGCCAGGCCACCCATGTCCTTGGCTCTCCTGTAGGCGTTTTGGAAGCCTGGCATGAGCTACAGACTTGAGGTGGGGCTCCAATCCCTGAGCATCCCACTCTGGCCATGTAGCCCCTTGCAATGGAAGAGATATGGCTGGGAGGTAGACTGAAGTTGAGAGGCTGCTCTAGTGGACTTGCTGTGCTCTGTGGGATAACCTGATCATCTTTTTTCTTTGTGGGGGTGGGTGGGTAGGGTCTACAGGGTCTCACTACACAGGACTTGTAGTGATCCTCCTGTTTTCAGCCTCCAAGTGCTGAGATTACAGGCACATGCCACCATGCCCAGGCTCAATCACCAGTCTCAGCACGCCCCAGGGTTTAGGGCCAGCACAGCATGCCCAGGATAGAACTCCAGTCCCTGCATCTGCCTAAGCAGGCACTTTAATCTGCTGAGCTATTGGGCCAGCCCTAAGGCCAGCCCTAACCTGATCATCTTGATTCAGTGTTGCCCCAGTGAACAACTGACCAGGCCCTGTTTCCCACAGCGAAGAGTTCTCACCCCTCCCCCAGGTCAAAAGGAAGAACTCTAGGCTGCCCCATTCTGGTAATGCCCACCCTTTTCTAAGTACAGCTCTGGCCAGACAAGAGTGTTCACTGAGGCATGATGGATATCAACCAAGAGCTGGTAGGTAGCAGTGCTGTCTCCCTGCCTGTCATCAGTCCCAGGAGCTTGGAAGAAACTCTCATGCCTAGGTCAGGTCTGGAAAGTAAGTTGGGCAAGCCTGGGGAAGTCAACTGTTTCCTCGTAGTTCAAGGGAAGCAGGCTGGAAGAACTGCCCAGCTTAATGAGTTGAAGGGGATAGTATGATGGCTAGCCATGAGCCTGAGGTGGCAGGAAAGGCCAGGGGTACAGCGGGCCATGACTACAGAGAGCACCCTCTCTGGGTACTAATTGGCCTGTGATCCTTGAGAAGAGTTTGACTCTGCATTCCAGGGCTGATAACCTCTCAAGCAATACAAGTAGGCTATGTGTCTGGCAGGCTTGAAGGCAGGAAAAAGAACAGAGGATGAGAGGCCAGGCAGTGTAGAGGAACCATGGTTCTGGTAAGTCCCCAAAGACCCAGAGCACAGGCCCAAGAGTGAGAGTGTCCCCTCCTGACAACTAAGAACTTGGAGACAGTGCCCTGAACCCAAGACAGCAAACCTAAGTGGTTGTAAAAAGAAACAGCTGGCATTGAGGGTAGAAAACTTGTCTATCTCATTGGCGTCTGCCCAGGGATAAAGCTTTGTATAAATCAAGCTGCCAACAGTCATGGGACCCCAGGACTAGGCAAACCTGGGAGGCTCCCTCATCTTGCTGAGGTCCAGGTAACAGCAAGAGGGATAACTGTCATGGGAAGACACCCAGCCCCGAAGACATCAAAGGAAGGTGAGATGAAGGAAGGAAACTCACATCAAACTTTCCAGGGTTCTGCTGTAGCTTCACCTTGCCTCCTGACAGGTACTGCCAAGCACGGCCTCGTAGAGAAGGCGGGATTCCCTTCTGGCACCTTAGACGGATCTGAAAGTCAAAAGAAAAGCTGCACATATGCATTCCTGCCCCTCACCAGGACCCAGCAGGTCCTTGCAACCAGCCCTTCTGTCGGGGCTTAGCAGGCCTTCAGTGAGCACATCTGCAAGAGCAGAAGGGGGAAAAAAGAGGACTTTCTTCATGTTTGTATAATACAGTTCCTAGGGTGGGGACAGGGTCTTGCAATTAGACATGTTACCACCAGGTGATGGCAGAGTACACATCCCTGGTCCAATGATAACTCAGACATTCCTGAATTATGCCCCAGAACTCTGGGTCCCTATAATTATCATCATCCCTCAGCATCCACAAGGATTGGCTCCACAACCCCCTGCAGACATCAAAATCTGCTAATACTTAAGTCTTTTATATAAAAAGGGAGCGGTATTTACATATAACTTATATACAACCGTTTAAATCAGTAATGGTGAACCTTTAGAGCTTTTCTTTTTTGTGGGATCGGGGTTCAAACTCACAACCTTGCACTTGCCAGGCAGGCACTTGTGCCACGGAGCTATCTCCCCAATCCCTTTAGAGCTTTGATGATACAAACAGCCCACTGCTGCATAGGCTTACCACCATGGTGTGTTTATTTTTGATTTTTTTTTTTTTTTTTTAATGGCTGGCTCAGCCTGCCCTGGTGGTGGGGTTGGCGCAGCATGTGGTGTTGGGGACTGAACCACAGTCCCTGCAGTTGCCTAAGCTTGCCTAAGCAGATGCTTTAGACCACTGAGCCATCTCACCGGCCCTATTTTTGGTCTTTTTGAGACAGGGTCCTGCTATGCAGTTCAGGCTGGCCTCGAGCTCACATTATAGCCCTGGCTGGTCTCAAATTCACAATGATCCTTCTACCTCAGCCTCTCTGGTGCTGGGATTATAGGCATGCACCACCATACCCTGCTACCATGTTTTTTTGTCTTTTTGAGACAAGTTCTCACTATACAGTTCAGGCTGGCTTTGAGCTCACTTTTGTGAGCCCAGGCTGGTCTCAAACTCAAATCTATTCTCTTGCCTCAGTTTCCCAAGTGCTGGGATTACAGGCATGCACCACCATGCCTGGTTTTGCTACCATGGTTTTTAATGATATTATACAATGTAATACTGTACAAATAGTCATTATACTGTGAGCCAGACATGGTAGTACACACCTGTAATCCCAGCACTTGGGAAACTCAGGCAGGACAATGGCAAGTTTAAGTCCAGACTACATAACTTAGTGACTTAATGAAACCCTGTCTTAAAATATAAAAAAGGAGATATAGTTTGGTATGAAAGCCCTAGCAAAATCCTCAATACTTAAAGGAAAAAAAAAAGAAAAAGAAAAAGAAAAAGGAGGGGTGTTTAAAGTTTTTCTCTATAGTACATAAAATTATAATTCCACATTCAGAGAGACTCTACCACCTCCTTGCATGCATCACACGGGCTGGAGAGATCTGGCCCTGTGCATTTTTTCCTTCACTGGCCTCTCAAAGATGGAGAGAGGCTGGCTTCTCCAGGGCTTAAGCCCAGAATGAGTCTCTGAAGGCAGCTTCCCTGGCCCATCAAGGAGGTTGGAGGTATAGGCACTGAATCTATGGAATGTTAACAGAGGGGACTGGTGGGCAATGAAACCCCCTCAGGCCCTTCCCTAAGCAGCCTAGCCTGGGATCAAAGAGATGGACACCCAGGGTATGAGAACAGCTCGGTGTGGGTTTGAACCTTGTGCTAAACTGGGGCCAATCACAGTTTATCAACTATAAGCTCAGAATAGTGTTGCCTACTATAGTATTTTGCAGAGCTACCAAAAGGATTAGAAGGGGGAAAGGGTGCTCCACAGTGAGGCCCTGAACACAGTCTGTGTTCAATGACAGTTCCCTCTCCACCCCCCATCTTAGAAAGATGCTTGCCACAGAAGCCCCAGGGCCTCAGCTCTTGCCTAACCTCCCCTCACCTGGAAAGCCCCTCAAACAGTCCCGCTGAAAGCTCTCCGAAGGGGCATGAAAGCCCTCGCCTTCCTGATGATGAGCACAAACAAGAGAAAATTTTCCAAAGGTCAGAGAAAGTCAAGAAGCAGGAAGGAGACAAGCAGGCAGGCCACAGGCAGTGGGAAGAGCAGCCACACTGCTCACAAGAGCCAAGCTACAGCTTCTGGGACTGCCTGGAAAAGGGAAAGAGGAAGGGAGCAGAAGGGAACTGCCCTAGACTCTGGGGACAGTTTCCTCCTGCTGTGGGTCAAGGATCACTATAAGGAAGCCACTGTGAGCAGGCTTTGGCAATAGGATACAATACAGCCCAAAGCTGCATGTCCTTCAAGTTCCCCCAACACTGACCACTCTCAGCATGAGGCAGCTCCATTATCACAAATAACTGTGACACATAGTCTGCTATAGGACCATAGGGTACTTTCAGTCCACTGAGGTTCCCCAGGAGGTTCCTGCCTTCCCTCGCACCCAGGGCTGGAAACTAGGAATGAAAAGTCAATAGAGCCAACCTCTCCCATCAGGCCTTCAAATGCTCCTCAGAAATGATTACTAGTCTCTGAGGCAGTAGCTTGGGACAAGAGGCCACTGATGACAGCTCAGTGAGGTCACATCTGACCTGAAATCTGGGAAGGCAGGACCCTACAGGGGAAGATAGCATTCTAGCCATAGCTCTCTTTCACTCGGGCCCAGGTTTCTGTCCTGAACTAGGACAGCTAGGAGGAAGACACTCTCCCAGCAGGACTATGGATGAGTCCAGCAGACTTGGGTCTGAGCCTACTTCCCAAAACAAGCGTTGTCCTTCCAAGCCCTAAGCCTCCACAGCCAGGGAAGAAGAGGCTGTGAAACAGAACCAGCTGTGGCCACAGGTGAGGCACAAGTAAAGTGCCCAGTAGTGGTCCTGGTCTGGAGGAGCAAGGGTTCAGAGGGAAGGCTAGGTTGCGCATGCAGTGGAGGCCTCTGCTGAGCAGGTGCCTGGGAAGCAAAGGGGAGAAGTGCTGCTCAGCGCTTTGCTGAAAGAAGCTCTCCACAACTCCCTCCTGAATTTCTGCTTGCCAGGGAGGCTGGGGCAGGAAGGCCAATGTCACAGTCTCTGACAGTCACCAGTCACCACAAATAGCTGGAGAGCAAGCTAAGCTATAGCTTAGGGAAGAGCCTAAAGAAGGATAAGGCAAGAAAACATACCCTAAAGTCAGGCAGGAAACAGCTGATGAGTAATTACCTTAAAAATATTTAAAAAGAGAGAGAGACATTTTCTAATGAATTAAAAAATGAGTGCCTTGGGGAGATAGCTCAGTGGAATAAGTGCTTGCCTGGCAAGTGCAAGGTCCTGAGTTTGATCTCTGGAGCCACCAAAAAGAGTACCTCAATGCTCACACAGAACTATAAGGAAGAACCCAGGTTTCAATGGACGTCTCACCTATAGCACAGGGCTTTACAGTCTATAAAGCATTTACGGTCACCACTTTGGGGGTGGCTTCTGAAAAGGATTATCTTTCCCATTTGATCAGGGAAACTAAGACAGGGAAGACCTGACCAAAGTTATACAGCTAGACATGAGCAAGGCCCAAGTGCATCAGCTGGGTGAGATTAGACCAGTGTTACTGGACGATGAGACAACGGGGCTCACTCTATATATAGAGAGAGAGACTGCAGCTGTGAGCATCCATACAGGCTTCCTAGAGCTGGAGGTAATGAGGCCCTGCCAGCGTTGCCCAATACTACCAATACACAGGCCTCAGAGTGCAGGGCAAGCGCCTTCCCACAGGATGAAAGAGGTAGTGTCAAAGGACAGCCTGACTAGAAAAAGGGAGCTGGGTGTTTACATTTTTATAAGACTACTGGTAAACTGTGAGGTTACTTTCTTTCTTTTTGCTCTAGCTAGAAGGCAAGAGGGAAATCACCAAATTAATTTAGAGGGTGAAGAGGCCTCCTCCTGTGCCAGTTAAGAGAGCAGGTGCTAAAGTTCAGTTCTTGGTTCTGCAGGTCATCTGTAAAATCCAGGTACAGTTATGTGGTTAAGACAAGCACCCGCTAAATGTTCCTCAGTTAGCTGTTACTGGTACTCCAAGGTCCTTCTTGTGGGTAGTTAGCATTTT
>PVKN010006717.1:7347-28054 GCA_004027915.1 Capromys pilorides
TTTTTTTTTTTTTTTTTTTTTTTTTTTTTTTTTTTTTTTTTTTTTTTTTTTTTTTTTTTTTTTTTTTTTTTTTTTTTTTTTTTTTTTTTTTTTTTTTTTTTTTTTTTTTTTTTTTTTTTTTTTTTTTTTTTTTTTTTTTTTTTTTTTTTTTTTTTTTTTTTTTTTTTTTTATACAGCTAGATATTAGTCCTCTGAGGAATTGCTGGAAAAATTTTTTTTTCTTATTCTGTGGGTTGTCTCTTCATTCTGTTTCTTGTGCTGTGCAGAAGTTTCTTAGTTTGCAATGATCCCATGTGTTGATTCTCAGAACTATTCTAACAGGTTCTGTTCAGGAAGCCTTATCTGTGCCCATGCTTCAAGAGTTTTACCTCTATCATTAGGTTGAGTGATTCTGGATTAACATTTAGATTTTTATGCCATTTTGACTTTAGTTTTAGTATGCAATGAGAGATATGGGTCTAGATTCAATCTGCATGTGGACAGACAGGTTTTTTGTTAGTGTTCTATTAAAGAGGCTTTCTTCTAATGTGTGTTTTTGGCCCCTTTTTCAAAGATTAGATAGTTCATTATAGTTGGGGGTACTTCCTGCATCCTTTATTCAGTTCCTACAATCATTTGTTTTGTTTTATTAGCAAATTAACAATGGTTATTATATTGCATGTCATTATCTTCAAAGCAGTTGTTCAGATTACCAGATACAGGCATGCAATATTGATCAACAATATAAGTACTAACTGTTCCTTTCAATGAAGTAATAGAAATTAGTGGTACAGTTATCTTACCTACTTATTTTGTTTGAGACAGGGTCTCACTATGTAGTTGTAGCCTGGTTTTGGGCCCGAGCTGGTTTAAACTCTCAACAATCCTCCTGCCTCGGCCTCCTCAGTGCTGGGATCACAGGTGTGCACCACTGGATCTGGCTTCAAAGCTACAAGCTTAAGATTCTGCTGCCATGTGTGCCAGGCCAGTAGGATCTATTGTGTGCCTCTTGCCCATCCTGGACTCCCTGAGGTTCTCCGTAGCCTTTACTGTTCTCCCCACTGCACTGCTCAGTACAGCTCCCAAGGATTTGGTTGCTCTTCCTACTGCTGCACCTCCTTGCTCAGGGCGTCCTCTGCCCCTGCCTGCCCCCTGCTCCTGCTGGCACTGGCCCTCTGTCTGTTACTACACAGTTGCCCCGCCCCCTCCCCAGCTCCCATTGTATAGTTTCCTGGAGGGTCAGGTCCAAGTCTGCTGCATTTCCAGTCTCCTGCACCTGCCACTTGGGATCACTCAGGTGAAGCTGATGTCTTATCTCTGCAGCTGCCAGAGGGAAATTCACCTGGCCACAGTAGCCAGCCTTATAGAGGCTTCCTACCACCCCAGCTCTACCAGAGGCCAAGCTGTGGCCCCAGAAGCAACCAATCTGCTAGTATCCCAGGAGGACCCTTTCCCAACCTGCAGCAGAGTCAGCTGGGCACAGTCGTATCCATAGTGAGATGCCTGGAGACCACAACTGCAAGCTGGCCAGCCTCTGATGATTACAAAAACATCGCCTTCAAGCCTGTTACATCCTTTATTGTGGGCTGACTGGGACTCAAGAGGGGTGGCATTTCTGTCTCCATAAACCACAGTCAAGTGGTATTACCTCAGAAGTGGCTGCTGAGGTTAGGGGAGGACCTATGCAGTCACCCTCATCTGGAGTCAGGGCTGCTGTGGGCAGGCAGGCAGGTTGTAGACTGCACAACTCCATGCCCCAGGCCCATGTGAGTCTACACCAGGATAGGCACATGTAGCACCCATATGGGTGCTTCCCTCCAGTGTACCAGCTGTCCAGGGCCATGAGACCCTGCAGGAGAAGCTGCTCCTCACCCTGGTGACTGCCCCCTCCAGGCCTTGAAGCCAGCCCTGACTTCAGCCAGGAGTGCCATCCCTTCACATTCAGAGCCTGGAGTCTGTCCAGTCTCAGCTTTGCCACCACCCATCTGCCTCGTAGTACTCAACAGCTCTGGGCTTCTGTGGCTTTTTAAAAAATTGTAAAATATATGGAATATAAAGTTGACCACCTGACCATTTCTGTGTTTTGTGGTGTGGTGCTGGGCCCTGAATTCAAAGCCTCACCTATGATAGGCAAGTATGCTACTGCTGAGCCACATGCCCAGCCCTCTTTTGGAGTTTATACAATATTATGTATGTACTCATTTGGAAGTGCTTGGACTAACTGCAGGGACACCTCTAGTGCTCATGCAGCCTCTTTGGGTCTTGAGGTAGACAAGGTAGCAGCCTGTGTTGATGTAAGAATAGCAAGGGAGAAGAGTCTGAAGTTTGTGCTGCTGACAGATCTGTGCCCCAAAGGGAGACACAAACCTGCCTAGCAGGGAGTCCTTTTCTGTGGAGTCTTCACTGCCTTAGAGAATGAAGCCTTAAGGAGCGGAGCATCCATGATGGTGCTCATTATCGCCAGAAAACCTACGAAGCTCCATGTAGGAAGCCACATGGGCTGGCAGCTCAGTCACTGAGCCCTTTGCTGCTGTCCCACCATTGCTGCCTGGGTGTCGCTTTGTTCTGGGGGACAGTGCTGAAGCTGGGGAGGAGCTCCATATACAGGGAAGCAGGGAAGCAATCACGTAGTGCACTTGCATTTCAAATTATGCTCCCAAGGAGGTTCGTCTGCCACAACTGCTTTGAGACGCTCTGGGCCACGGGTCCTGCTTCTCAGTCCTGATGAGAACAGAAAACCTTGCACCACCTTGATGTTGACCATGGACCCCAGCTCTTTTTTCAGCTCATCCTCAATAGCAGCTGTCCACAGAAGCTGGTGTGCCTCCAGGTGCCACAGGGGACCCACACTGCACATGGAGGATGCCACAAGGAACTACCACCAGGAGGGAACAAACTGGGAGAGATAGGAGGGCATGTTGCCCCTCTCCCGATCCTGTGTGGTGGTGGCTGAGGTGCTCAGCCAGCCCGGTCTGGTTGTAAGCACTGCAGTAGTTTGTCTCTGCTTTGCAAACTTGGGATTTGGGGAAACTTTCCCCAAGAGCTCCAGTGGACCTGTGGCCAGGCCAGGATTCAAGTCCAAATCAAGTGGGATTCAGAGTGCAAAGCCTGGTCTCCTGAACCCTGATTCTGGAATATTGTTCTGCAGAAGGACCCCTTATATGCTTAGGGGTTGAGGGTTGCCTCATAAAAAGTAGTTTACAAATGAGAAAGGCCAGGCTTGACAGCCCACATGTGTGATTCCAGCACTCAGGGGGCTGAGGAAGGACCATTATGAGTTGGAGGCTGGCCTAAACCGCATAGTGGGATTTTGTCTCAAAAAAAAAAAAAAAAAGTTGTTTGACACAGATGAATTAGGAGGGAGGTGCTGTGTGGTGACAAAAGGGGTCAGAGAATACTTCCAGGGGTCAGGGGTCAGGGGTCAGGGAACACTGGACTGGCCCACAACACAGAGTGGCAAGGAGGGTTGGGAGGTCTCAAGCAGTTTCTCCCTCACAGCCTTGGGAAGAGCCAGCCTTGGCAGCACCTGAATCTTGCCCCTCCACCCCAGGCCTGTGTGGCGCTCCACTTCTCTCAGGGAGGCCCAAGCAGGCTCATAGAGACAGCCCTGTGACTGGCAGAGAGGCAGCAAAACACAAGGGCCACCCAGGTAACCTGCAACTCCCCTACACACCTGAAGCTCTTTCCAGAGAAGGCTAATACCACGGGCTCCTAGAGTTAGAACTCAAGGCCCTGAGTTGTTTTATGATCCACCACAGTCCCACTGGAAATGTATTTTAAAAATTCTCCACACTTAGCCAAATACTCAAATAAAATGAACTCCCTAGGAAACAGCTCTCAGAGCCTGGTTTGTTTGACAGAGGCTTTTTTTTTTTTTTTGCTTCAGCCTGGCCTTAAACTCATTATGTTGCCCAGACTGGCCTGGGACTAATGTTATCCTCCTGCCTTGGCCTTTCAAGTGCTGGGATGACAAGTGTACACCACCACACCCCCCTTCCAAAGCAGTATTGAATAAGCAGACCTGGAGACTCACACTTGCCAATTTCAGAACATCCTGTACAGCTATGGTGTTCAAAACCAGGCAGGACTGGCACTCAGTGAAGAACTAAGTGCCCAGAAATGTGCCCCAAACTCTGGAGCTACCTGAGTTTCAACAGCAGGGACAAAAGCACTTGGTGGGGACAGAAAAGTCTCAACAAACAGTGCTGAGGCAATGGTTTAGGTCTGTACCACAGTACGGACTCACATGGCAGCCCTTATGCAAACCAGTGGGCTAGTTCCACAAACCCGAGGAGTGCACTCTCATGTTAGAGTGGGCATTGAAAGCAGGAGCAGCTAGGAGAAAAAGTGAACCAATTTTGACTTTGAGTGAGAGAAAATAGTTGTAAATCCCCTATGTAGGAAGGGGTTAGGGCCCAGAATATGTAAGATTTTTTTTTTTTTTTTTTTTTTGTATTGAGGATTGAACTCAGGACCTTATGCTTGCTAGATGGGAGAAAGGATTCTTTACAATTCAACAACCAAACTGAAAAATCTTTTTCCCAAAGATACACAAATGACTAACAAGCCTGTGAACATCATTGCCACCTGAAGAAATGACAGTGAAAGTCACAGTGAGACCAGGCCCATATGCGGTGCAAGGCTGAGGCAAGAGGATCATTCTGAGTCCAAGGCTAGCCTGGGCTAAAGAGCCACAACCATCTCAAAAAAAAAAAAGGAAAAGAACCTCACACCTCATATACGTTTACTAAATGTAGAACCCCACTCCTCGTACTGGGATCAGGAAAGTGAAACATATGTTCAGACGCACACAGAATTTTACAACAGCTAAAGGGTGGGGACAACCTGCATCTCCTTCAGTGATGAGAGGGGGAAAAAAACAAAACGTGTATGTCCACACCATAGACTATTCCCACAAAGAGGAATGAGGTAATGAGGCAAGAACCCCAAACACATCCTGTGGAAGGAAACAGCCAGACAAGCCATGGGTTGTATGACTCTGTTTAGGAAATGCCCAGAACAAGTAAACACAGGGGTAGAAATTAGCTTGGGGAGCAAGGTTAGCAGGGGTAAGGGGGTTCTGCAGTGGGCCTTGTCTCATCTGTTGAAGGCTAGAGCAGAACAAGGCTGAGGACCCCAGGAAAAACTGCTCAGTTGAGTGACATCTTGGAACTTGATTGAAGTGTGACTGTGGTGTCCATGTGTACAAAACATTAATGCACTGTTTACTGTGTTATTCCGAGTTTTAGGTTATGTAAATTTCACCTGGGTTACAATTCAAATGTGAAGCTGCTTCACTCACTCAGCCACAGAGGACAGCATAGCCCATGAGGAAGGGGGCCAAGCTGGTCCTCAGCTTGTTGAGCCCCTTTCAGCCATCCCCTACTCTGGTATCTTCTCAGGTAGAGGTACCTTCTGTCTATTCAGGCTATCTCTGTGTGTGTGTGTGTGTGTGTGTGTGTGTGTGTGTGTGTGTTTCACCTGGCCAGCTCCTTCTCAAAAGGGTTGGGAGGTTACTGGGGGGCACATCCAGAAGAGCTACACCCCAGCCCTTTTGTTTTCTATTTTGAAACAAAGTCTTAGTATGTTGTCCAGGCTGACCTGGAACTTGCAATCCTCCTGATTCAGCCTCCTCAGTAGCTAAGGTTACAGGCATGGGCCGCTGTCTCCAACTCCAACTTCTCTCTGAATAATCCCTTGGTGAAGCATCTTAAAGGAAGTAATCTTAAAGAAAAGCCCCCTTGAAGCTGATATAAGCAGATCTGTTTTGGAAGCCAAGTATTAGGAGGACTGAGCCTGGCAGCCCACCTGGACCACCCCAGGTGACTGCCACACTTCAAGGCCATCCAGATGGGGCTCAGCATCAGGGCTTTACTTCTGGTCCTGCTCACGGGCCGCCACGAAGTTAAGTAGGTCAATGGCGGTAACAACCCCGAACACCATCTGCCGTGTGCTGGACTCACCATTGTTGTGGTCTGTGGGGAACAGATAAGCCATGGTGTGACAGCGCCTGAGTGTGGAAGGAGTTGTGCTATGTGTGCACCCCAGGCCTGTCGCAGGCAGATCTGACACTGTCCCCCAAACCTCCTCTTCTCAGAGCCAGCCTGTTCTCCCAT
This sequence comes from Capromys pilorides, assembly GCA_004027915.1. Classification (NCBI taxonomy): domain Eukaryota; kingdom Metazoa; phylum Chordata; class Mammalia; order Rodentia; family Capromyidae; genus Capromys; species Capromys pilorides. Next base: position 13,443 of record PVKN010006717.1, read on the forward strand.
GTGTCACACCATGAAGCTACAGAGCCCTGGGGGTGGGTGGCCAAGAGGCCACAGTCACAGCCACACAAGTGTCTCAGTACTTTTGTGACAAGCGTGGATCCCCATCCATGCCCAAGGCCTCTCAGCATGAAAGCAGCCTCACACCACACAGTGGTTCATTTCAGCATGTCAGCAGGACCAGGCCACTGGCAGCCCAGACACCTGCCTGCACAGCTGTGATGTGAGATCGGGTCAGGTGCTGGGATGAGAACGTCGTTCTCTGCCTGAGTGTCTTTAGTGAGCTCTAGAGGCTGCCTCCATTTCCTGAATCTATTCAAAATGTTTCTCTCTCATGGTTATTCTGACTTTGGGGAGGAACAGAAGTCTCACAGTGCCAGATCTGGTAACTAAGGTGGATGAACACAATGTCATGTTTTTATGAGCTGCCTTTCTGTTGGATGGCGTTAGGCAGCAGCAGTCACTATATTTTTTATCACACCTCATAAAGACACTCAGGAAAGAGGACTCTAGAGCTGCTTCAGCAAGCAGCAGGGATGATGGGTAAGTATGCTTCAAGCAAGGGGGAGAACTGAGGAGGACTCGTGGCCCTGTGTCTTTCGCTGTAATTTTTGCATTCACTACATTCTTTGAGCAGCTCTGTATAACAGGCTGAAGAAACAAGAGCACTCCACCACAGCTCAGGAGTCCTGTGTGCTCTTCCTGGCCCTCGAGAGGTGTTCCTAGGGGTACATACCTGTAAAACCCCCCCCCCCACGCCTGCCCGGGCCTGGTCCTGTGCTGTAGAGAGAGGATTAGACACGAGGCTGCCCCAGAGCAGCCTCTAGGCGGGCTTCAGGGACAGGCTCTGGGTCAGAGATGGACACTTGTGCCCTTCACCCCTAACCAGACACAAGGATAACTCTCCACCAACACACACACACACACACACACACACACACACACACACACAGATGTTCGTGAGCTGTAGTTACAGAGTTCATGATCTGGCAGGGACTGGGCATCAGGCACGGAGACTCTGGCAGCCTGAAAGTGGGGGCTTCCCTGCAGAGCAAGCCAAGACCAGGAGGGCAGTGCCATCCTAGCCTCTCCTAGGGCATATGGGACATAGATGCAGCTGTTTGCGATTCTTCTGGGATTGGCTCTTAGGCCCCGAAAGTGCTGTCACCTGGAGATTTGGTCCCAGAACGCCTAGACCCAGAGGACTCCAAATGAGCAGCCCCAGCCCCCAGGGACAGGTCAGTGCCATCCATTTCCCACCTCCCAGCTGCTATGAATGATGCAGGCCTGGCTGCTGCCTATGACAGTGTCCTATCCCCAGTGAGAGCCTGTGTATGTGTTAGTCACTCACATTGGATCTGCTTGTGGACCACCAGGGCAAAGTGGTCTATCTCCAGGACGTGCGACAGTGTGCCCAGAGTGTCTGTCAGGTAGACCTGCAAGGGAAGCCCCATCACACTTGTTTACTGCTGTGCATGCAACCACCAGCCCAGGCTCTCAGCAGAAAGTAACCTGGAGCATCAGGAGGAGCTGGTACCCCCCTAGGAGGATCCAACGTGAGAGCTGGAGGGCACAGCACCCTGTAAGATACTCAGATGACCACGGGGCAGGAGAAGCCTTGACCTCATGTCACTGTGCTGTGACCTCAGTCAAGGCAAAGCCAGCAGGGGTAAGAAGAGGGGTGCATTGGGAGCACAGGGCTCCTGGGGCCATGAGCTTATATCCCAGGCAACACTGCAAGGACTTCCCCTTCAAGGCCTGTGTAGGACAGCGTACAGGGGGCTATCCCGAGAAAGCCCTCAGGACATCTCAAGCGTCCCCTGGGAAATGCCTCTAGGGTTGGATATGCCTGTCCCAGATGCAATCATATATAACAACTTGAATGTGCAAAGGACCCACAGAGATGGTGCGGGGGCTCCCAATAGGGGAGGAGAAAGCTTTTGGGGGTGACAGGCAAGTTACACATGCATATTTAGCTCAAAGTCATCATACTGTACAAACTTGACATGGTCAGTATGTGCAGTTACGCAGAGAAAGACTTCTAGAAACCTGGTGGGCCTGAAACTGGCACCAGCTATAGCTAGAGGATGCCATGCCCCAGATCCTCCCCAGCCACATGAAATTAAAGCTTCAAAAATGCCACGGAGCTGCATCCTGGGTATCCACTCTGGGAAGGGATAGAGGGCTTGGATGGACTGAGCCCTTCAGTGTGGAGCTGGAGTGCTCATCATACTGCCACCAGGTGGAGCAGAGAGGGGATGTCGGCCAGTGGGTGGAGGGCCAGGGCCAGGGATGGGAGAAATGGGCATGATGGTTCAGCAGGAGGACAGGTCCCCAACTATACTGCCCTAGTCCTCCAACTGCAGGGAATCAGAGGCACTGAGGGCCCTGAAGGGACAGAATGGGGGAAATGCAAGGATGCTGGCAATACTTTGGGGGTTATGGATGAGGTATGGCAGTCTAATTCATTGCTAGAATGAATTCATTGGATGAAACCTGTTGTAACATCCACCTTTCCAGGTACCAGGCCTACTGGGGACAGAAGTAGTCAGGTACTACCTGGGCCCAGGAGAGGGGTTACAGACACATTCACCAAAAAGAACGCACAGGGCAGCTCTGGCCTTACCCATGGCCCAGAGTCCAGCATGGGTCTAAGAGCATGTGCAGGGGCAAATAGGGGCTGCACACTGACTCGCCTCATATGACATCCGAGGTGTCAGCACAAGGGATGAGGCACCCCCCGCCCCTGGGCTGCTCCACTTGCAGAGGAGTGGGCACCCTAGCCTGGGAATCCCATAGCCTGGCCTGGCGGTGCATACCGGCTTGAACTGCCTGTAGAGGACTCTGCAGACCTGGTCTGCCGGCCGCACCTTCCCGGCGAGCAGAGACGACAGCATGTTGCCAAGGGTCACCATCCCCAAGATGACCCTGGGAAATGAAGAGGGGAGGGGCGGGAGGCAGCTCAATTTCACCTGCAGCTGCCTTTGGGATCACAGCATGGTTCTGGCCAGCTTAAGGCTTCTGGAAATCTAGCAAGTGTTGAGTCCTGAGTCTTGTGTGTCTCAGGATAGCTGGTCATCTGGATAGATGTGGTGTGGATTCCTCATATGACATCCTCAGAGTGCCTGGAAACTGCTTCCTGGGCAGTGTCTCAGGGTCCAGAATCAACACAGCCCTTCCCCTCCCAGGCTGTCTAGGGACAAGGTTTTGGGCATTGTATATAAAGTGACTTTGGGGACTCTGAGGCTAAGCTGCCCCAACACCAAATCAGAGGGTTCAGCTACAGGCACAGCCTAAGGACAGAGCCCTGGCCAGGATGGCAGTGGTGGACACTGACCCGGATTCATCAACCACAGGTGCCTGGTCGAAGCCCTTCTCACGGAGGATCGCGATGGTGTGCTCACATGTGACTGTGGGCAGCACGGTCAGTGGGGCAGACAGGCTCAGCTTCTGGACCTGCAGGTGCCACCACCTGTGGGAGAGGCCAGGATGGGGATGAGCAGCCACAGGTGGGGCTGGGACAGTACAGCCATCATCCCTGCCTGGCCTCTCACCAGGGCCTCTTCACCGAGAGCGCCTCTTCCTTCATGAAGCCCTTCTGCAGCATCCACTTGTCACTCAGGAACTTAGACCTGTGGGGTCAGGGTGTCACCATTGTCCTCCAAGGGCCTGCCATGGCCTGTACATATGCTGAGGGGCACTGAATGCTGGGGTCTGGGAGGGACTCCAGACAGACCCTGACTGAAACTGGCCAGCGAACATCCCATCCACCACGCCTGGAGCCCAGAGGCTTCTGTCCCTCAGGTCCCCTGGGGCCTCTTTGCTGCTCTGCCTCACCCAGCACACACTGCATGCTGGCCAAGCACTCAGGGGAGGTGGGTGTTCTCCAGTGCTGCCTGGCAACCTGGCAGGGGCATGCTGACATGAGTCACCTGACTTGGGAACTCAAATGTGAGCAGCCAACAGGGCAGCCAAAGTTAGACCAGAGATAGGTGGGGAGGCCAGGGGGCTGGGAGTCCCACCCCACCCTGTGACTTAAAGACTGGATGACAGAGGCTTCCTAGTGGCAGCAGGAAAATGTAGGCACTGGCAGGAGGAGCAAGGCAGCCTGTCACTCTGTGAGTCTAGACCTCAGTGACTGGTGTGTCACAGCAAGTCCTAAGGAACCTGGCCAGGACTGTCCCTCAGCTTCCCTGGAGCAGGTGGGCAGCAGGTGAGAGGAGCAGTAAGGGCAGTGACACAGCTCAGAGATCTCAGGGGCAGTGACAGCCCTTAGAGGTTGAGGCAGGAGGGTGGTCAGAGTGGTACTATGGCAGTTCTCCATGGACACCACTGTCTGCCTGGGTGTCATGGCAGACACACATGAAAACTCCTCCATAAGGCCTGTGATGGGGTGTGCTGGCAAACACTCCAGCTTCAGCTATGCCATCCCTGCTTCTCATCGGGCTCTCAGTGGAGGCTGTGCAGGCAGCAACCTCAGCCAGGAGGGTCCTGGCCCAGGTGACCAGGGGCGCCTTACATGTAATTCCGCACGGAGTCGGGCAGAATGACCACACAGCGCTGACCCTCCTGAAGCTCCTGGGCAGCCTTCACAGCTATGGCCATGGCACTCCCAGAACTGCCACCTGCCCAGAGGACCGTCAGTTGGACTCATCAGTATGTACCCAGGTGCAAGCATGTGTACATGTGAGCAGTGTACACACATCCACTGTGCACACATGAAGGTGTGTGCTCTCCAAGGGTCTGTGGGAACCAGCCCCAGGAGGACCCATCCCTTTCACATCTAGATGGTCTCCTAGGTCTTGTGACTCCATGTCCTCAAGGGAACATGAAGGCCTGGAGAGTCAGGGGCTCCCACTGGGAGGACTGCTGCCAGGTAATGGCCAGGAGGTTCTAGGTCTGCAGCCGATATCCTGGCCCTGAGCTGAGCACCAGGGATAGTTTGTGGTCTTTCACCATTCAATTGAGAGCTGACTAGGCAATGCTAGTGCCACCTTATGCAACACTGAACCAGGGTGCTGCAGTTGCTTCCCAGAGCGACCCAGGGGGGCTTAGCCTATGGAGATGGGGCAGAGCTCAAAGTTCTACCCACCATGAGAGCACAGCCCTCCTCTACAGGAGGAATAGAGACCTGTGGCAGCCTGTGAGACCAGGATCTGACCCTCTGAAAGGTGGACACAGGCTTCTGAGGACCTGGAGCCCACAGAGCACAAGGCCCCTGTCCCTAGCACAGTTCTCGAAGTTATTGCTCCACAGGCACAGTCCTGTTGGGCACAGTCCTCCCCAGCTCCAGGAGTTCTTGTATAGGCACAGCATGTGCCACTTTCAGGGTACATTTATGTGGTCTTCCATGCATCGCAGAGCTAAGCCAAGGTGCTGGGGCCTCTTTACCATGTGCAGAGCAGGGAGCTCCAGCCCAGATAGGCCTCAGGCTCCACAGAACTGAGCCTATGAGAGGCATGGACTCGGCTCCGAGGTCTGCACTCGTGTGCCTGCCCACTGCTGTCCCCCACAGGCCAGCCAAGGGCTGCACTCACCACACAGCAGCCCCTCCTGTGCGATCAGCATGCGGGAAAAGGCGAAGGACTCCTCATCGTTGCATTTGAACCACTTGTCCACCACCTTGGCGGGACCAGGGCACCTCAGATGAACTCTGTCCAGGCAGCCCCAGCCATGATCCCAGAGGGCATAGTCCAGCCCTGAGGCCACAGACTCCTGGCCTCTTCGCCTGACCTTTCTGCCAGCACTAGCTCAGCCCACTTCCTACAGGTCCAGGTTCTAACCGCTCCCTGAGCCTCACTCTCACTTGCCAGGCCACCTTCAGTGCCCTGAGTCTGGACCCACTGCAGGTGGGGTGTGAACTTCACTTACCCCATCTCCATCTCAACAGGGCCACTGAACCAGCCCAGGCATTTGGGCTCACTGGATGCAGATTTGAAGTAAAGCTCATACCCTCTGTCAACCTACCGCCCGGTCTAGCACAGTGGGGATAAAGTCGTAGCCGATGCCCTCCACCTCGTAGGCTGTCTTCTCTGTCTGATTCAGCTCCTCGGGCTCGGCAAGGATGGACCCCTCAGGATCCACCCCAATGATCTGCAGGGTGGGCAGCTTTAGGGCTCACTCTGGGGATGATTTCACCAGGACATGTCCAGCCGGTATCACACATGTGCTGGCCATGACCTGCCATGGATGCAAACACTGCTCCCACCTTAGAGGCAACTCAAGCCCAGAGAATGAGGGCTGTGTGACAAATCTGAAGCCACATCCATCTGAGGAGTCAAAGGACCTCCCAGGGCTCCTGTGGGAAGGACACCCACAGAGACAGCAGGAGCCTTTGGAGACAAACACAGCTCTGGGCACCAACTTCTTCCCTGGAGGGAGGCAGTGCTATCTCAAGGAAGACAGGCCACCCTTCCTCTACCGATCTACACTGAACCCAACTCAGGGCCTTCCTGACTCCCTAAGTCCCCGGGGACAGATTCAGGACACAAACATCCCTGGACAAATTTACATTCCCAAATCAGCACATGATGCTCCCAGACCTGGATCAGGAGGCAACTGCCCATCCCCAAGTCATGTGGCCCTCTGTGTCATGAGATGTGGGGTTCCCCTTTGACCAGGCCCACTTCCAAACCCCTCAGGCATGACACACGCTAGCCAGGACAGTGGTGCGACCTGGGCAGACACAGTAGGAAGAGGAGCTTCTGGATCTGAACAGGGGCCCGACGCCAAGAAGCTGCTGTTGTCCCCTGGGCATGGTGGAAGCCATGGTGAGAAAGCTGGCAGGTCCAGCACTGCCCCACTCCCAGCTGGGCCAGCCTTTCCAGGGCCACTTACTTTGCAGCTGGGACACTTCTCCTTCAGCTTCCGGGCAATGCCTGTAATGGTGCCACCTGTGCCCACTGAAGCCACCAGCATGTCCAGCTTCCCTGGGGGGGAAAAGGAGCATTCTCAGGCCAGCCTGGGCAGCACAGTGCCACACAGTGCCACCCATGGGTGCAAATACACCTGCACCCAGGCAGGTGACCAAGTTCAGACACTGCTCATCACAGGCTCTGGTTTGAGCTGCGGAGTCAGCTCCAGCACTGGGCAGGCAAGTTTGAGCCAGGTGGTGCCCTGTGCCGAGACAGCCTGCTACTGCCTGTGAAGTCACTGGGCTGAGCCCAGGCCAACCAGATTCCAAACAGGAGGCCAAGGAGTCAACCTCCCAGCAAATGTGCCCCTGCGGGATGCGCAGTGAGTGCCCTCAGGGAGTCTCATGCAGCACAGAGGGTAAGCTCACTGTGTGCCTCACCACCCTTGAACATCACAGCTACATGGACCCCCCCACACACACACACACAACTGAGAGGTCAGTATCTGCCAGGCCCTGGACCTGTAGCAGCTCCTCAGGGCTGGGGGATGGGCTGGGGGCAAACAGTTTCAGCAGGTGCCTGTGTTATTAAGGCACAGGCAGAGGCCCAAAGGAGGGAGGGACATTCCAGCTGGGTTTTGAAGGGTGAAGAGGCTCCCAGACAGCCAAGGACATGGGATAGGGTGGGAGGTACACACCATCACACTGTTGTAGGATCTCCTCAGCTGTGGTGTCATAGTGAGTCAGGGGGTTGCTGGCGTTGCGGTACTGTGCAGGAGAGCAAAGGGGTGAGACACAGGAGACAGAGCATCACTTGCATCAGCATAGCCACAGGGCCACCTGGCAAACAGCATCCCAAGAGCCCAAGGAAGAGCAGGCTGCCCACTCAGGCCAGCTCAGGCTGGTTCTCCAGACCCACAACTCCAGGGGTGGGAGGATCGAGGCAGAGGTGCAGCCACCTCATCAGAGGCTGCTGCATACAGCTCAAGTACTACCCTGGATCACAGCAAATCCCAATGGGGCCGCCCCAGGAACACGCCCTCCCGGGCTTCACCTGATCTAGTATGTGAGAATTGGGGATTTCATTCTTCAGCCGCCATGCCACCCCCACGTGTGACTCGGGGGAGTCGAACCTGGCATTGGTGGGAGTCCGTATGATCTCAACCCCCAGGGCCCGCAGCACGTCCACCTGCAGAGAAGCCAAGCCTGGCGCTTAGCAGCCTCTCCCTAGCCATCCTCCAATCAGCTCTGTCCTCAGCCAGGCCCCATCCCAACCCACCTTCTCCATGCTCATCTTCTCTGGCATCACGATGATGCAACGGTAGCCCTTCATAGCTGCCACCAGCGCCAGTCCAATCCCTGCGCGCAGCACACGGAGAGTGAGAGGGGCCCAGCGTCCCAAACCCTGCCTGGGACAAGGCCCAGAGTACCGACCTTCCCGCCACATGGAAGGCCCAGGAGGGCCAGCACTCCAAGCCCAGCTGTCTAGGAGCAGGAAGGGCTGCTCTCCCGCCACTGCCCAGCAGGCATTAGACCCAGGGATCTTGTCCTGCACCCCTTGTATCACTAAGACAAATGCTGTGCCCAAGGTCAACCTACCCCAGCCACCCACCTGTGTTCCCAGACGTGGGCTCGATGATGGTGTCTCCGGGTTTCAGGGTACCATCTCGTTCAGCATCCTCAACCATCCGCAGGCTGATGCGATCCTTCACACTCCCACCCGCATTGAGAAACTCACACTTGGCCACTGGGAACCAGAAATTATTCACAAAGATGAGAAGAGCAGACCCTGGCCGGTTCCCACTGATCCCACTACTTGGCTCAGCGCTTGTTAGTCAGGGCACAGCCCCTTGTCCACACTGCCTTCCTCCTCCGAAGCTGGGTGCCCACTCACCACAGCTTTCACCCCACAGCCCATCTGCCCTGCAGACCACACAGCGTCTCAGTGAATGAGGAGGCTGCACGGGGGGCCCCACCTGATGGATAGGCCAGAGGATGTTTCCCCAGGTGAGGACGACCCAACAGTCACAGGAAGGGCTTGTAGAGGCAGCCTGACTGGAACCTCCCACACAGCACAGTCACTGGCTGCACCCAGTTGCCAGCCAGAGTGCTCTGTGCCCTCATTCCCAGAACCCTTTCCTCACACCATCAGCCTTAGTGTCCTCACTCAGAGGAAAGGCCCCTCCCTCTCACAGAAGTCATTCCTTTTTTTTTTTTTTTTTAATGTATTTAGTATAGGGTCTATAGCATCTCACTATACAGATTGGACTTGTAGTGATCCTCCTGTTTTCAGCCTCCCAAGTGCTGGGATTACAGGAGTGCCCCACAACACCCAGTCTCAACCACTGCCTCAGCGCACCCCTGGGGCAGGCCAACAAGGCACCAACAAGATTGCTGGGTATTGACCTCCCCAGAGAAGTCGTTCTGAAGAGGAGGAATCCTGCATTGCACCAAAGCTGGCCTTGGCTTGGCCATCTCTTTCTTTCTTTCTTTCTTTCTTTCTTTCTTTCTTTCTTTCTTTCTTTCTTTTCTTTTTCTTTTTCTTTTCTTTTTCTTTTATTCCCAATGCTAGTGTTGAACCTAGGGTCTTCCCTGAGCTATATCCCTAGCCTTTTTCATTTTGAGATGGGGGCAGGGCTTTAAATCGAGATCCTCCAGCCTCAGCCTCCCACAGGGCTGGTATTACAGCATGTGCTGCCACATCTGGCTTTGTCCTTCTTTTTGAAAATCACCAGACTTCCCCAGAAATGCACAGAGTGCTGAGAGCCTGGCTCTGCTGCGTTCCCCAGTGACAACATCCAAACTACCTGAGCTCAGCTATCTGTCTGAAAGGTGGGCACACAAGCCCACCCCAACTGCTTCAGCCTTGACCCTCATCCAGGGCATCAGTGAAGTGGTCACCCCCACCACCCCTTCTTCAGAGACCTGGGGAGAGGGAAGAGGAGGACTATGCCTTGAGGCCCTTCTGTGAACCTCCAAGTTCCCCATGCTAGAACCTTGGCTCCCTCAGGCCCTACCCTGAGCCTTAACCTGACTCCCATTCAAGGACAGCTCTCTGTCTCCCAGGTACCCAAAAACATGTCCCAAATGAAGTCCCTGGTCCCCTTGCCTCTCCTTAGCCCACAGGAGCCCATGTATTAGAGCCTGCTCCTTGTCAGCCCCTCCTGGTCCTTGGGCCTCTGGTGACCGGGCTGCTGGGGCTGCTGGGGCTGCTGGAGCTACTGGGCCTGAGACTCTGCTCTGAAGATCTTCATGGTACCATCCTTCAGGCCAGCCCAACCTGCCAGAGGGGGACCCTCTATCACCCCAACAACACACCCTAGCTTTTTCCTCCCACAGGGAACCTGAGTGAAGAGCTCTTAGCAGCTGTTAACAACTAGAGCTTTCCTACTCCTCTTTCAGGCACCCCTAGGGCCTTAGTCACATCCCAGTCTAGAAGTGGGGGAGGAGAGGGAAGAAGGGCAGGGAGAGGATGAGGAGGAGAGCCCTGCCAACACTCACAGAGCTCACACTTGAGGCCTGCATTCTTCCCAATCTTATTGATTCTGACCAATGGGGTGTTCCCAATGTTGCTCAGAATATCTGGCAAAATTTTTGGAGATTCTTGCCTAAAACAGAGAGAAGTCCATGACATACAGGTAATAAAATAAAAAAGAACAAAATCAAGTAACAGTTAACCCTTCCCTTTGTTTGCTTTTGCTGCCCCCAAGAGCTGTTTCTCCACCGTGATGCCCTTCTCCCAAGCCACCCTGCCTTGAAGCCATTTATGGACTGAAACCTCTATAAACTGTGAGATAAATGGCTTCACCACATAAAAAAGTAACAGTTAATCAGCTTTGGCAGTCCACATGCATATTTTTTAAGCCAAGCACCAAAGAATTGGCTATAAGAAGGGATCTGGCTGGTTGCACAAACCCACACATGGGATGAAGTGACACTGTAAACATCTAAACACGCGGACGTGCACCCAGAAAATCCAAATAATAAAAGCTGGGTGTGGTGGCGCATACTTGTCATCCCAGCACTTGAGTAGGCTGAGGCAGGAAGACCTTAAGTTCCAGCCCAGCTAGAGCAACTTAGTGATTTAGTGAGATCTTATCTCAAAACAAAAAATAAACCAGGCATAGTAGCACACACTGTAATTCTAGCCCTTGGGAGACTGAGGCAGGGGGATTTCTAGGAATCTGAGGTCAGCCTGGGCTACATAGTGAGTTCAAGGCCAGCAAGAACTATAAAAAGAGATCCTATCTCAAACAAAAAGATAAAAAATAAAAGAGCTGAGGATGTAGTTCAGTGAAGAGGCCCTGAGTTCAATCTCCAACACCACAAAAACAACCCAAATATAGTAATGCTGTGGTCATTGTTGTGTTAAAATTATTTACTGGTGAAAATGTTAAAGCAAACTTTGAGTTTGATTAGACCGAAGTTCCTCTCACTAAAAATGTGTTGCTGGGAATTCCAGTCCTCTGGCCCCTGCATCTGAGTGTGAGACACCTCCAGTCCTGTCCTTTTGTGGCTTAGAGCCCTGGCCAGCTGCTAGGGCTGTGACTGTTCCATGGTGACCACACCCAGGCAGCCCTTGCTGAATGAACTGGTGAATGTGCCTGAGCACTCGCACCTGGCCAGTCACATAAAGATGCGAGCCGGTGGCCAGGTCCCTACCTTGCTGGACACCAACCTACGTACTGGGCTATGCAGCAGACAGCCTCAGCCTCTTTGAGCCTGCCTGGGTCTCTAAGGTGCTCCAGGCAAGCCAGGTGATCCCAAGCGGGACCCCACTCTGTGTCCCCAGCTCTGTGGCTGCCAGGTATCACAGCCTCCCACACCAGGTACAGATCAGATCCACCACCTCTAGGATAAACAACAGAGACTCACAGTTTGGCATGCTGATGTGGGGAGTCGGTGATGGGCCTGCCCAGGTGCCAGGTGCACCTGCTCGGGGTGTCAGGCGGGATCCACAGGCGCTCCTTGTCCCCTGTGTGCCCTCCTGAGAGGTGAGGGCATGCTGTAGGGCTGCTTTCTGCCTGGGATGTCTCTGAAGGCATGCTGGATCTGTCTCTGGGAAGGTGAGAGTTCAGGTTGTGGCTGGCCAACTTCAGGGACTCTGGGTCAACCAGTTCCAGACAAGAACTGGCTTAGACACCCTGACTCCTTTGCTCCATGGCAGCTTAGTCCTTTCCCAGGATAAACACAGGACTACCCTGTGACCCAACACCTTAGCTCCTGGGTGCAGATCCCAAAATTGGACATAGATATTTGCATGGGCACAGTAGTACCATTCACCACAGTTAGAAGGTGGAGTAACCCACAGCCATCAATGGGTGATGGATACACAAACTTGTGGCGCATCCCTGCCATGAAATATTATTCAGCCCTAAAAAGAAAAGGAATCCTGACATGTGCGACATCATAAGTGAAGACATCACAGTTTGAGACGTCAATCACAGAAAGGACAAGTATTGTGGGATTCCGTGGTCTGTTGTATATGAGGTACCCAGAACTGGAAAATTCAGACAGAAGCATAGAGAGCACACATGGAGCAGTCCTGTAATCCTATACACTCCAGAGGCCGAGGCAGGAAATTTCAAGGCCAGCCTGGGCAGCTTAAGGAGATTTATCTCTAAGTAAAATAAGAAAGAGGGCATAGTTCAGGAATAGAGCACGTGCTTAGCATCTGTGAAGCCCTGGGTTCAATTCCTAGTATCACTGGGGGAAGAAAAGGGTGCACAGTTAGGTGTGGGGAGGCAGAGCTATTGTTTAATGGTGCAGAGGTTTAGCTGGGAATGAACGGCAGTGTGCAGGGACACAAGACAAGCATAATCCCCTCTCTGCACTCGCTTGTTCTACATCCAGGGATTGAACAAGGGCAGATGAAGAACATTCAGGGTGCCACCCGGTGGGAGAGTGTTGCCTGGCACGCATGCCCTGGGTTCCATCCCCAGGACAACACACCTACACCCAGCAAAAGCGTGTGTGCGCTGAACACTTGGAGCCAGGTGTGCATTAGGGCTGGTGAGCAATTCAGAGAAGGCTGAAAGTGCACGGGCACGTGTGCAGGTCTGTGAACTCTGACTATTGTAAGTATTATCTCGGGGTCCTTTGGCCACACCCCCAGTACAGAGGGTCCATGTATTTACCCACAAAGTTTTTTTTTTTTTTTCTTTTCTTTTTTGAGATAGAGTCTATGTAGTTCTGACTGGTCCTGAACTCACTGTGTAGTCAACACTGACCTTGAACTTGGGGCTAATTTCCTGCCTCATCCTCCTGAGAGCTAGGATTACAGGTGTGCAGCATGCCCAGCTTGCCCGCAGTTAAAAAAAAAAAAAAAATCTTTTAACTCCTAAAACATGACAAAGAAAAGCAAATCCTCCTGCTCTTCCCAAAGGAGACCAACTGCTCAGTGCCTGAAGAGGGCATGTGCCCAGCCACCAGGCTGACCAGAAAGCAATGCAGACACAGCTTGCTGCAGACACAGGTGGCCCTGTGCCTCAGTTTTGGCATTTAGCCTTGCCTGGGCACAATCCTCTGATGAAATTAGGCATCTTGAAAGAGATGAGAAAAAGAGAAAGGAAAAAGGAGGACGAGCTGGAGGCTCCCAGGGAATCCTTCCTGGGATGTGTCTCCTCCCACTTCTGGGGACACTGTATGGATGTCGCCAGCCTTCATCATCCAGGCCTGACCTGGCCCCTCTGCTGTTTCTTCCTCCAACCTCACAGTCAACAGCCAAACCCAGTCCCCAGCCAGCGACCAAGTCACTCAGCACACTGCTGACTCAGTACCTCACTGTGAGAGCCTGAAGGAGGTGGGAGGTGAGCTGTCTCTCTCACAGAAATGGATGGGAAGGCAAAGAAGGAATGGGGAGATCAAGAGCTTCCACTAGCAACGCTGTTTGCCTACAAAAAGTTTCAATTTTGCAATTCACGGGGGATGGCGCACCTGGGAGGCCTTGGCATCCGGGACCTATCAGAGATCCTTCTTTGGACCTGCTCTTTCCCAGAGAAATGCGCCACTTTCCAGGGGTTCGAGTCCCTCCAGAGACACCCAAGGCTATGACGTTCCTCTTCCCCAACCTTTAAAAAGCCCCGTGGAAGCAAAAGAGCCCTCTCCATCCTAGGGCACCCGCACGGTTCTCAAGACCTGGAAGCTCCTGTAGTCGCAGGCGGGTCGCTCTCCTACGCCCGCGGAACCCAAGCCCACCCACGGCTCCGGAGTCCGCGCCAGGCATCCGGGGCAGTTGCTCTTTCGCCGCTCCAGAGCGCCCCGCACCGGTCCGGCGAGGCTCAGTGCGCCGCCGCGTGAGTGCGTGCTCCTCGGAGACCTTCGGGTAGGAAGTCGAGGCCCCACAGAGTCCCAGGAGGGCGCCGGGACGATCTGCAGTGCACCGGGGAAAGGGGCACACGCCCGTCGCGGAGCCGGGGAACTGGAGGATGTCCCAGGCTGGGACGAAGTGGAGGTCAAGGTCGCGGTCGTTCCGCTTGCTGGGTCTAGAGGATGGAACTCAGCACCAGGTGGGAGTGCGCGCCGCGGTGATAGGGACCTCGTGTGGTGGCGGGATCTAGGTCAGAGTAGGGGTCGGGGGCTCACCTGTGCGCAGGGCCGGGATGGCGAGGAGCGACCCAGACAGCTGCGGAGCGATGGCCTCGACCCCGGCCACCACCTGTCCTGACCACGCAGGGGCTGATGCGATTGGCCCGGCTGCGGGGGCGGAGGGCCTGCACCAGCCAATCCAAGACAGAGGCACCCACACCGCCCATACCCCCCC
>PVKN010006718.1:0-27954 GCA_004027915.1 Capromys pilorides
TTTTTTTTCTGCTTAAGGACATGTATCATAGCTAAAAGAGTAGTCATCAGAATTCTTAAAATTTTCAACCACAAAAAATATCAGAAGGTTCTAGACACTCATTTATGTTTATAATTTAAGTACCTGCCCATTTGATTTAGTCTTTAATTGGCTGTGTGCACAAGGAATGGAAATTTTGAATTCTGCAAAGACAGACTGACACAAGAGGAGTTTAAAAAAACCCTCACATGGCAAACAGCCGGAGCCTTCCATTATAGAATAACAAATGACTCACAGGCCCCAAATTCCAGCAGAGGTTAATAAGCCCCAGCGCGCGGCACTCTCTGCTCGGCAGAACACACATCAGCTATGGTTCCTGTCCCACAGGGACATGCTCAGCCAGCTCCCGCGTGAGCACTGTCTTGCCAGGTGGCCGCCAAGCAGACCAACCCCTGGTGGCAGGCAGAAACGCCACACAAAGGGGAGCTGCGGTTTCCAGCTCTGCCGGCTGGTAAAAACTCCAGAGAGGAGGCAATTATGTAGCTCATTACCCTAACTATTCCCCTGTGGAAATCAAGCCCTTTCCTCCCATGCATAGCTGCTCAGGAACAGCCAGCACGGTGTGTGCCCACACCTGAGACACACTGGGGAGGGCTACTGTTTCCTTTGGAAGCAGGAGCAGCCTCATGTATGTGAGAGGTGACGTGGGACAGCCCCGTGCCAGGCACAGGAAACTTTCCCCTTCTGGCAACCATTTGAAGGCATGCAAGGCTCTGTACTTGGAGAGGGAAAGTCGGGTGACTCAGAGCTTTGTTTGCTTGGGGGAGGGGATGCTGGGGGGAGCAGCAGCGCCAGAGAAGCAGTGGCTCACACTTCCTTTCCCAGACAGAACCAGGACCCCCAACCCCCCACCCCTGCCCCTCAGCGTCAGGAAACAAAAACGTGCAGCCTGTGTGGTGGTGTGCAACTCATCCTAGAACTCTGAGGCTGAGACAGTAGGATCCTCCTAAGTTCAAGGCCAGCCTGGGCTACATAAATGAGTTCAAAGGCAGCCGGCACTGCATAACTGCATAGTGGGACCCTGCTTTAAAAGAAGTTTAACAAATTCAATTTCATCCCAGTACAAATAGCAAACAATGATTTTTTTTTCATTGTTCTAACCTCTCCTGGGACAGCAAGGAGACAATGATGATGAATAAGAAACACCCCTGGGCTGGTCCCATTAACAGGTGTGAAAACCTTCAGCCAAGAGAGGCAGTTTCCGGACGCAGCTGATCATCATTCCAGCTTCGCTGTGAATTTACCCAGACACTTGCTGTAACGGGAGCCTAAACCCAGCTCTGGGGTTTTATGACTAAAATACTGGGCTGATTTATCTAAACAGGTAAGCAAGGGCTGCCAGATAGCTCAGTGGTTCGATCCCCGGCACCACCTGTCGTGCTGACCCCGCCGCTGGGGTGTGGTGCCACACGCCTGTACTTCCAGCTCTTGGGCTGCTGAAAATGGGAGAATCCCCATGAGTCTGATCTGTGTAGTGAGACCCTGTAGACGCGGTCTTTGCTTGCCCGCAAGGCCTGCAAATGGGCCACTGCGGTGGAGGAATCTGACCCTACGTGATTCGCACCCTTACAGGAGAGGACACCAACGGCTTAATCCTGGCTGCTGCCTGGGTCCAGAGAAAGGTTTTGGGAGGTTTTCAAGCCCAGTGAGAAGGTGGCATCTGAAAACCAAAGGAAGACCTCATCAGAAAGGTAAAACCTTGACCTTGGGCTTCTCAGCCTCTAGAGCTGTGAGAAGCCTTCTTTCTGTTAACCTACTCAGCCTGTGGTACTGTGTTACGGATAAAGCAGATCAAAGCACCGTACTAGGCAGTGCGTCTGGAGACGGGGAACGGGTAGCACATTTGGCGCGTACTGAAGCTCTATAGGCTGAATCATCCCCATTACACACAATCATCGCTTGTTGTTTGTTACTTAAAACTTCTAAACAAGGCATGGTGGCGCACCCCTGTAATCCCAGCGCTTGGGAGGCTAAAAAGGGGAGACTCACAAGTCCGATCTGTGTAGTGAGACCCTGTACTAAGTACAAAAACAAACAAAAAACTTTTTTTTAAAATTTATTTATTCGTATTATGACTGGCTCAACCTGCCCTGGGGGTGGGGCTGGCACAGCATGTGGTGCCAGGGATCGAACTGTGGTCGCCTAAACTTTCCTATGCAGGCACTTTAGACCATTGAGCCATCTCACCGGCCCCAAAAAAATTCTATGAAGCTTAGTTCTTTCCTTTTTTGAGCTAGGGACAGGGTCTTTGCTCAGCCTGACTTTGAACTCAATATGGAGCCTGGGTTGGCCTCCAACTCTTGGTGACCTTCCTGCCTCAGCCTCCTGAGCCTCCTGAGCACTGGGATTAGAGGAGAGGGCCATGTGGCATACTTCTTGAGCAAAGAAAATGTTTACTAATAATCATTTTAAAGTGTGAGAATAAAGCTGAAATAAATTTTGAGCCAGGCTCTTGCTATAAGTCCACAGTGGCCTTGAGCTGACTATGCAGCCTAGGGTGGTCTGAATTCATGCCAGGCCTGCCTCATGGTCCAAGTGCTGCTGGGATCTCAGGCACAAACTACCATGCCCAGCTCCTAACACTACAACAATCTGTAAAGGTATTTATACCATCTTGAAGCAAGGTAAACAACTGGGTGAAGAAACAAAACCCTGAGTAACATCCATTCTAGAAATACATCTTTTTTTATGTATTTAATACAGGGTCTACAGGGTTGCATTTTACACAGATTGGACTCGTAGTGATCCTCCTATTTTCAGCTTCCCAAGTGCTAGAAATATATCTTAAAGAAACAGAAGTATAGTAAAAATTTAGATTAAAAAGATATTCATGTTAAGCATATATCAAGATGCCAAAAAAATGGAAGCACCTGATGTCCAACAAAGGGAGAGCGGTCAAGCGAGGGACGTCCAACACCCTGTGCTAGGCGGCTGTCAGAGCTCAGATTTCAAAGAACATTTCTTGGCTCTGGTAAAAATACTCACAGTAGAAGGTTTGTAAAGGAAGACACAGAATTACTTATGACTAAAACGGTGTTTGTTTCGGTCTTCCTACTCCTGAGCAGTCCTATCCCATCCACTGAGTCATCTACAGGGTGGTACATCCTTCTCTTTGGGTAATGAAATTATGGACAAAGTTTTTCTTATCCCTCTCTGCATTTTTCATTCATGACTATTACAGGCTTTATTTTTCAATTAAAATTAAAATTCGGATTAAAAATTTTAAATTTAGAAATAAAACAGAAGGCCTAGGGGGAGGCTGAGGCAGCAGGATCCGTGTGAGTTCGAGACCAGCCTGGGCTACAAAAGTGAGTTCAAGGTCAGGCTGAACTGCATAATGAGACCCTGTCTCAAAAAGACAAAAAAAAAAAAGGCCTAGAGGTATAGTTCAGGGGTAAGGGGTGTACAGAAGGCTGTGGGTTCGACCTCTAGCACCACTAGAAAGAAAAAAAGGAAGAAAATAACAATGAAATTTCTCCCTTGAAATCTTAGAGTCTAATGCTTATGACGTTACTAAGAATATCACATGTTCCCTTTCAGAGCTCCTCTCATATATACTGCTTTCATAACGAAGTTTTTAAGGGTGTATGGAAGCTATAAAAATGTTACCCTGGGGGAAATATATATATATATATATATATATATATATATATATATATATATATAATATTTTAAAGGTTTATTTGGTACAGGGTCTCACTATGTAGCTTGGACTCACAGTGATCCTCCTGTCTCAGCCTCCCCACCCCTGGGATTACAGGCATGCGCCACCATGCCCTGTGTCAGTGGCCTGTGTGCTGTGGGGTTGGCATGGTATGTGGTACTGGGGAATGAAACTGAGTCCTTGCACTTGCCAGGCAGGTGCTTAGACTGGTCAGAAAATTCTCTTTATCATGGTGTGTGTGTAAAATCCATTATTTACACAGACATTGTCATGGAAGGAAGGTTCATTTTGCAGAGTGTAAGCCCCTGTCCTCCCACATAGCCTCGGCCTGTGTCACCTGCAAGCTTCAGGTACCATTCAGACCTCACTGTTACCCAGAAATGGGCGACTGTCTCAGAAAGGTGCTATTTGTAAAACACGAAAGTCCCAGACTGAAGTTCCATCTCAATTCCCTATGGAATTTTACTGACAGTTTTGAAGGTGAAAGACTTCTGGGCTGGAAGGAAAGGTAAATTCTTTTTAAAATACACAATACTTACCCAAGACTGAATACACAAATGAACCAGAAATACGTGCAGCAAGGAAACCCCTTTCAAACACAAGTGAGCACTGTAGTAAATGGACATAAACAATCTGAACAAAAGCAGCTGCGTCTCAGGGGGTTTTGCTTGTGCCTTTCTGTATGAGCTCGCGGAGAGAGGAGGGAAGTGGGCAGGCACCTCTGCTGCCATGAATGAAACGACCCACAGTGGACCAGTGGGTGACTACGGCCCGGCAGGGTGTCAGGGTAGCACTGCCAGCGTGGGTGGCCAGCTCCAGAGCGGCACTGTTCTGCTGCAAATGCAAATATACCATCTAGCTGCTGTCTGTATCGTGCACAAAATCACTCATTTCCTGCCTGTTTCCTAGTTACTGTAACAATCACAAGCTTTAAAAATAGTTTGCCCTATATAACACAGCGGACAGCGCCCAAGCTGCGTTTTGGGCCTGGTGCCCTCACATATACGACTTTGGCAGACTGCATTTTAATTTTCTCAAGAGAATCAGATTTTCAAAATAAATGAATTATATTGCCTTTACTTATATCTAAATTTCTGAGCAGGAATGTAACAGTAATTTGTAAGGTAATTTAGCATCTAAGTAGCTACCGGCAAACAAAAAATGCTGTCCTCAGGGAGGGGTCTGTCCTGGGGGCTGGATGCCTGCTGCCTCCCCGTGTTCAGCAGCTCAGCTCAACGCTTGCTGTGGAGGGCCTCCTGGCCTGTTCCACGGCCACCCTCCTTCTGGCCCTAACCCTTCTCCCTGGACACTCATGCCAGCCTCCTACTGCCCTTGTTCCGGTCTCCCTGCATCCTGTGCTGCTAGGAAACCGCATGGGCTGAAGTTCTGAAGCACAGCACACACCCAGTGTGTCCTTGTTCAAAGTCTTCAGCGTTGCCCACTACCCTGACACCTGCCTAATTGTTTCAGCTGATGTTTAAACACGTAACCAAGCTGACAGCACCCGCTTAGAGAGCAGGGCCAACTGCCCGACTTGCCATGTAAAGTTAACCCTTTGGGCTCTGGTTTGTGCAGCTTCCCTCCATGTGCCTTTTCCCATAAACTGAACAACTGCTCACTGTACATGGACTGAGAGCTTCCTTAAGCGATTTTTACTTGTTCTCAATGATAGCAGTTCTACCCATGTTGCCATTCTCTACTCTGCTGTTAACCCCAGCCCCTTACCCATCAAACAGTGCCCCCCCACGTGTGCATCTAGCCCCACTGGGATTGACTGCTTCTGAGGGGACCAATCACATTTCACCTGTAATTAATTTATTCCACACCTAGCATGCTGTCTTTAATTATGTCTAGTACTCCTTCAGCCAGATCAGTCTAGCAGACTGCGAGGCAGTGTTCACATCTGACTCATCTTTTTAGTACCTGAAGAGGATTAAGGCAGAAAACTGATTCTTAACTGAATATTTGAATCTGCACCTAACCTTGCGTATATTACCATCAGCCCTTGCAACGGTCTCACACAGTTCGTATTCTTATTTCACATGAAAAAACTGATATTCACCGAGGCTGATCACCCTGCCCAAGTTCGCAGTTTCAGCAACCCAAAGACCCCCATTCTTCTGTGACACTCTGCTACCCCAAGGTAAGGCTTCTGTGTAACTCTTGATGCTAAGCATAAATAACACATTCTAGGATGTAACTCAGACCCGCTGGATGAGAGAGGCTGTCATCTTCTATAGCCTAAAAGCCAACTTTGTAGAGCGTGAGGAAAATAGCTCCTTTGAGCATGTCCAAATAGGACACACACACGACACTTAGTTGGCCCAAAAGATAGTCTGCCACTTTGTATCTACAGTATTTTCATCAGAGGTTAATAAGAACAGATACAAAGCCCAATTTAGTAGAGTAGGTAACGTTTTTGTTCTCAGAGTTACAATTTATATATAAAAAAGACAAACCCAAGCCCTTGTAAGGGACTAGAAACTTGAAAAGAGAAGGGTCTGGTTAAGGAGGGGCGAAGAAGAGGGCCTGGAGGAGTGCACAGGCCGCCGTCTGACAAGCTACTCACATAATTGTTAGAATGCTAAAACACAGGTGAGAGTTTAGTTTGTGGCCCTTCCCTAGATTCTTCCCCACAAAATCACTATCTCTGACTGACTCAATAAAACAGTAGAATTCAACAAAGCTAAAGCACAAGCACTGTCTCTCAGACACATCCTTCCGTACCTTCGGAGTGTCAACGCACTCTTCTTCCATGAACGCGGCTTCTGCCTGACAGCTGGATGCTGGGAATGAAAAGGCCTCCACATTGGATGCCTGTGAGAGGAGGGTAGATCGCATCAGTCTCATGTTTGGTGAATGCATGGTTGCAGGGAGTCCCACAGTCTGAGCCTGCAAATATGGCAAGAACAGATAGCACGGCAGCATTAATAACTTCTCTATGACACACAGAGTTTCCAGAGTCAAAGAGTTCTTCCTGGCGCAATTAGAAGATATTTATAGAAAACTGCAGAAAAGATCTGATGAGACACATGTAGAGATAGGTCTTGATTTGATGCAGTCTCAACCATCAAGATATTCTGAAAGAAGCTATAGACAATTTTGTTCCTGTCCCATGATAAGAGGTGTAATTTTCACAGAAGTGATAAAGCCAGTTGCTGTAAGAATGGGCTCTGTTTCAACAAAGGAATCCTTTTCTAAACACATGATCTGGAAAGATGTAAACAGGAATAGAACAATTCCTGCCCGCAGAAGCTCAACTCTGAACGGGACAGACAGACCTGCCCGCGAGCCTGCGCAGCTGCCACCACGTCAGGCATGCTCTCCTGCTCACTCTCCAGGAGGCGACCTGGCATCTGTTTATTTCTTGGCAATAGTGTGTACACAGAACAAAAGAGCACCAACAGGTACCTGAAGGTGACAGGGCTGCTCTTCCTGTGAGGAGATCCGCAGTTTTAGCAGAGCCTGCTGGCCTAGTGGAAGGAGACGTGCTTACTAATCCTTATGTGAAATTCACCTACACAGAAAGCTCCAGATGGGCTCAGGGTCACTGTCTTGTGTCCTTGGTTGCCTCCTCTAAATAAACATTACAAACTGTCCCTTAAAAAGACATTTAAAAGAAAAATCTCCTTCTGCACTGGTGAGGACTGATTTTTAATGAAGTCCCTAGACGATCCTTTTATCCTCAACCCTTCAAAGCTAGAAGAATAATTGGTTAGATGTGTTTTGAATATAACAGACATTGAAAAGCATCTGAGGGAACAACCATCAGAACAGACTGTTAAAGGTGCAGGAATGGCTGACATTTCCCTGCTATAGTCACTTCACGGGATAGTGGTGAGTTTTAAATATAAACAAACAAAAGGGAAAAAATGATATAAGATTTTAGCTTCTCTCCTAAGATCTCACTATGATTTTTGTTTTTAAAAATTTTTTGTTAATACAAGATCTTGACACACAGCTCAGACTCATAATGATCCTCCTGTCTCAGCCTCCCCAGTGCTGGGATTATAGGTGTGTGGCACTACGTCCTGTTTTGGGAGGTGGCATAGAATGCCTGGGGTTCTGGGGCCAGCATGGTAAGTGGTACCGGGGACCAAACTTGGGACCTTGAGCTTGCCAGGCAGGTACTTAGATCACCAAGCTATCTCCTGGCCCCTGACTTTGGTTCTTGATTCCATCACTTACTTTTTGTGGCTTTTATTAAGTTACCTCACTTCTCTTACTTTTTATTCACCCATAAGAAAGGGCTCTGAGGGCTGGGGACAGACACTTGCCAAGCATGCACAAGGCTCCAGGTTGATTCCCCAGACATGGGGGAAAAAAGTCATAAAGCTTACTTTACAATGAAAAGTATAAAAGGTAAAATCCCTAACTCAGTAGTGTTAATGCCTCTTTTGTTTTTTCTGAAGTCCTAATGATAATATAGGAATTAGACTGCAAGACAGTTTTATTCTCAGCTATTATTTAATGGTTTCCTGTAAGAATTTCAAACTCGTAACTAACATACCCAAACCAATGGGACATGGTGAAAGCACTCCCGAGGGCAGGGCAGAGTGTAAACGCGAACACAGCAACGCCGCCAGGGTGCACCCGGGGAAATAAGCTACTGGTGCACCTCAAGGCCGCAGAGAGACAGAACAGTCCACACGTCAAGCTCACAGAAGCAGAGAAATGATAAAGATCAGCGTGAAAATTAATGAAATTGAGAGTAAAAAACAATACAAAAGGTCAGTGAAGCAAAGAGCTGTTTCTGTGAAAAGATGAGAGGGGACTTGGAAGTGGGGGAGAGAGAAGGATGGGAGGGAGACAGGAAGAGGCAACAGGCCGTGTGTGCATGCCACCCTCCCTGATGAGTCTGCTTAACATCACTACTAACATCTACTCATCAAAAAAAGGTAGGAAAATGTCAATATCTATATATCATACATTGTATTTTGCATATGCCCACATCAATACTAGATATACCACAGCAGATAATGAATAAAATAATAGTAAAATGTCAGAATTACATGGATGGCAAAACAAAAAAACCCACATGATTCTGAGCATGGTAAGAGCAGCTTTTCCTCAGGCTTGTGTACCGTGCCACTTTTGACAATAAATGCCTTTTTCTTTTTTTAAACACTGTGACTTCTTTCCCCCGGTCACCATGTCACAATGGAAGATTCAAACTTCCTAATGAAATACACTAGGCACACCCTTTCTGCCCCATCACTAGTTTTTCAGCCAAAGGGCAGAACTGAAGTTTGATTTCTATTTCCCAAATTTGCTAAAACTGCTCCTTTTCTATGCGAGTAAGGAAAGCATGACCCGAAGAAATGAGAGCTGTGCTGCGTAACTACAGGGTCCTCCCCTTCTCGGTCCTACCTCTCCTAAGCTGCACTTCTCTGTCAGGACTGTGCTGTGTTAGGCCCAGACCAGCATCTTTTCCTTGACAACTTTTAGGGTTACCTGGACTACGACAACAGACAACCTTAATTCAGTCAGGGCAGAGGACAACACTTGTTAGGACACTCCCTCCCCAGGAAGCAGAAAGTGGGTCTTATGAGCCTGTCTCATAGAAGCTAGGCAGTCTCCCACGGGACTAAGGAGGTCTTTCTGGGGTTAGGGATCTGATTCTGTGGTGGAGCGCTTGCCAAATGTGCAGGGCCTTGTCCTGCCACGGGAAATAGGTGCTGTGATTTCCACTTCATACTTTAGGATGTAGGAGTTCAGAAATGCTGGGGCCTGGAGAGATAGCTCAGAGGAATAAGCACTGACCTGGCAAGCACAAGGACCTGAGTTCAATCCCCGGCCCCACATGCTGGGCGTGCCTTCTTGGCCCCAGATGCAATTAAAGAAAAGGGGGGGGGTGGTTCAGAAATGCTGATGTGAGCAGTCACTCCTCTCAATACGGAGCTTATGGTCTACATGATTCTGTAACTCCTAAGTCTTTGTATGAGATCATACTGTTTCCTCAGTTTGCTGCATCAAGAAATAAGTGATCTTCCCCTTCTTTAAAAAAAACTGGAACATCAAAGTTTAAAGCAAGAGGCTATGCTTTAAGCATATGTATACAGAGTCTACCAAAAATGTGCATATATGCTTCAGGAAAAGAAAAAAAACGTAGGAGGTGCACATTTTCCTAATTTAACACCTGAAGACTTTTATCTGTGGGGAACCCTAGAGGATGTTGTACATCACAGGTAACCTGCTCCACTGCTGTCCATTAGCAAAGAAACTGAAAACGTGTGTAGAAATCTCAATAGCCAAGGTTACCCAAGCAGCAGTTTGCCATACTAATAAATGTCTGGAGCAATGGCCACCACTTTGGGCATCTCTTGTAAATGCAGAGGCCAAAGGCAACTGTGTTAATCTCATGATGCCTCAATAAATTTAGTATTGAAATATTTATACAAGTTTTTCCTTTTCCGAAGTTGTATACAGTTTTTGGTCTCTCTCTCCCTCCCTCTCTCCATAGACCATGGAAATTATTTTTCACAAGCTGCATACTGAATCACAGAACGTACTCTCAAAGGCAGGGTGTTTTCTTTAGCCACAGTGCCTACTGTCTAGCCCCCAGAAGGCACACGAGACAAGCTGGTGGATGAGTTCTGAAGACACAGTGAAGCTACAGTAAGTAGGTTTCTATTACGATTTGGGCTGATGCACAAAGTGAAAAGAGCTCATGGTGCATTTTTAATAAAAGCCAAAGTTAACAAACATTAGGAAACCATGCTGTATACCTGAACCTCAATCCACATTACATACAAATTTTAGATATCCAAGGGAATCTTCTTGGAGCTTGAGGGAATCTGTTCAAAGTCTAGGTAGGAAAGGAAATCATGTACAATAACAATAATGCACACACTATAGATGGGTAGGAAAGGGCATCGCACGTGCCCCGCACGCAGGAACAATGGTCTCTGTACCTCTTGCCACCCCCTCATGATGTGCCAGGGTAACAAACCTTGACAAGGATGTGGGCTGCTGTGCCGAGGTACTCCTCTCTCCCTCCCTGTGTCCTGTATCTGCTAGTGGAGGTGCATCTCTGCTCTCCTATTGGTACCCTAGCTTATGCTGTCTCATTTCCTCTCCCACTCTCCATGCTTGAGGCAATACAATTCAACTCTAAAGGTTTCTGAGTGGTCACAGATATTCTAATCCAAATACTTGTACAAGTAGTAATGTTTTGCTCTATTCGTGTTTGCACTAATACATTTTTATATAAAGTACATAAACAAAATGTATAATTTTATATGTTCTACAGAAGTCAATGCAAACTTTCCCAGGGAGCTTTTTGTTTTCTCCCACAGGCTTTTGTAAAAGTGCAAAAAAATAGGAAGTTAAATTCTACTGCTCTTGATTTTGCCTTGAACAAAGAAAGATGCTCACAGAAGTGGATGGGAACCCTGACATAGCACACAGGCAGACCACTTTTCTCAACGGGGACAAAGACGACTTCCCGACCTCTCTCGCCCCAGCAGTCTCCTGGGATCCAAGTCCACGGCCTATTAAGTGAGTTAATGCTGTCCCTACTCCCTCAGGCCCACACCTGAGGACACAGGCATCCCTATCTCACTGTCGCTCCCTGTTCCTCAGCACTGATTCATTACTTTACATAGCAGTCACTTACATAGCCCTTACTATATGTCACGAGACTGTTCTACGTGTGCCCCAAATATGAGCTAATTTTGTCATGACATTCAATATTATCTGCACCTTATCGCTGTGAAACATAGACGCAGAAAAACTTAATGTATATTTCTGACTGAGGATTCACCCCAGAGCCTTGCACAAGCTAAACAAGTTCTCTACCACTGAGTTAGTCCTTTCTTCATTTTTTATCTCGAGACAGTATCTTGGTACAGGCATGTGCCCTATGCCTAGCTCTTAAAACACTTTCCTCAAATCATTGCAAGATATGGTAACA
The DNA here is from genome assembly GCA_004027915.1 of Capromys pilorides. Lineage (NCBI taxonomy): Eukaryota > Metazoa > Chordata > Mammalia > Rodentia > Capromyidae > Capromys > Capromys pilorides. Next base: position 11,619 of record PVKN010006718.1, read on the forward strand.
TCCTGGCACTTGCTCCAAAGTCTTCACTTCTAACCACCACGTGGAGCTGCCTCTCTGGAGCACTGAGAGGCTCACACAGGGCCACCCCTGGAACGGCCCTTGTCGTTGCCCTTTTCTTATTTCTGCCAGCACGGTATTAGCTTAAATTATTGGCATTTCTCTTCTCTACTCTACAATCTCCTAACTGCTGTCCAAATTTCTTCTCTTCCCCACTCAAACTACTTCTTCTTTCTCTCTCTCTCTCTCTCTCTCTCTCTCTCTCTCTCTCTCTCTCTCTCTCTCTCTCTTTCGGCACTTGGGTCTGAACTCAGGTCCTTCCATTTGCCAGGCAAGAACTTATTGAGCTATCTCCCTAGCCCCTCAAACTACATTTTCAATCTTATTGATGAATTAGCTTCAAGAACGGATATAACTCCAGCATTTTTCTGCTTAACAGCCATAGCAGGTCTTATTGCTTCCAAAAGCATAGGTGAACCCTCTGCCTTGGCTATCAGAGCCCTTCACCATGCGGCCTCAACTTTTTATTTGTCTCAACTCACACAGATGGATGGCAGTGAGCCTCAGTCAGCGCGAGAGTGCTTCTGCTGTCTCTGCAGCCAAAGTAGGCTCCAGCTCTGCTCTCCCTCACGCCTTCCACAGCTGCAAAGCTGCCTCACCAGCACCTCCCCTAGGAGGCTGCCCCCTTCGCACGTGCCTGCTCTGTCCTTAGCTCACCTGAGCCTTTGCCTTTCCCTACTTCGAATGATGGCTTGTCTTACTTTACTTCTAAAGTATGATATCTTTCAGGGCAACAACCGTGCTCTGTGCTAACTCCTATAGTACCTAATAACAAAAGCATGCACACAGTGAATCAGCAGCAAAACATTCAATGAGAACTGAATACACGGGCTAGTTACATTAATTCTCAATATGAGCAAATGATTAAAAAAAGTATTTCTTAAAAGAAAAAACCCTATATGAAATAAAATTAATCTAAAAAAAACGTGCAGGTGCTAAAACATTTAGGAATCTAGTGAATGATAATGAAGGTTAAAACTTTCCAGAAAAGAAGAATGCAGATGAAATCCTAACTCTGTACTTCAAGATGAAAAACGTGTCAAACGTGAACTGGCATAAGCACAGATAAGACTCCTGGCTAATGGGGCGTTACCTTGGCAACTGTTTGTTCCGCAATGGTGCTAGGCCTACGCTGGCGGCCATCAAGTCTCTGCTCCACGGGAAAACTGCTCCTATGTGATTTCAAGCGCTCTACCAACAAGAAGTAGATGGCAGCGAAGTGGTTGTAGCTCTTGTTTTGTAAAGACTGAAAAAGAAAAGAAGCAGTGAAGGCACAGAACTACAAGAATCAGTCCAATGATCTATATCTTTCTCAGACAGTGGGGAGAAGAGCCATGTGTTCTCAAAATAAAGCAGCAAAGTAATGCCTCAAAAAGAAACCTGTTCTAGAATTTAGTACAGAAGGACGAAAAGCACCAATTTGTGGAAGTATCAGTTACATAAAGGGTAATACCTTCAAAGTGTTCCCTTGGCCCCTTTCCTTGACAGAATCCACTTACACTTTTCTGCACTGAGAGGAAATGCCATTATTTCTTAAGCAGATATTCCAAGAGCTGTCATAAGGTCCTCACACATAGTGATAACTACGGTGTAAGATCAGTCCCATGTGAAGAAGTACTGATTCTTTAACTCCAGTCCCAAATCACTGAAAACTCTGAGGTGAATTACTAAAGTGTTTGGGGAACTTTGTGGCGATTATTTTGGGCTAGAGAGCAGTATTTGAATGCTAGTTTGAGAGACACTGTGTCTCTGTTCTTTTTTTTTTTTTTTTTAAATTTTATTTATTTATTTATTTGTTTGCTTGTTGTGTTTGTTTGTTTCTTTATTTATTCATTTTGTGGCTGGCTCAGTCTGCCCTGGTGGTGGCGCTGGCGCAGCATGTGGTGCCGGGGATCGAACCGCAGTCCCCGCAGTTGCCTGAGCCCTCCTAAGCAGGCGCTTTAGACCACCGAACCATCTCGCCGGCCCCTGTGTCTCTGTTCTTAAGTAATTTTTTCCTCTTGTTTTTGGAGTCCCACCCTTTCAAAATCTTGAAAATAAAAGTTGTTCTCCAAATTTTCACATCTCTAGCTTTTCAGCTTTCTCGGGATGCTAACACAGCAAAGAAACAACAGTTCCTTTGGCTTATAATTCTAGCTGTAGTTTGCATGGGTGGGTACCATGGCCGTGGAGCGCTCTCTGACAAGACCGCAGGTCAGTGACACTACTTTCAGCTGCAGTTCTGGGTCTACTTTATGGACTAGTACAGAAAAATAGTTCTAGGTACTCAATGAGTAAAGCAGGAAAGCCAGTCTGGTTTTGCTTATTGCTACGCCAGGGGACGAGCAGGTACAAGGCCGGAAGCTTCGCCTTTCACACCCAAGAGGGATATCTGATATTTATTCTTGTTATGCTTCTTCCTTAATAGGTACATACACTGTAAACATGCTAACACAGGATGGGCAACAGCTACGAGGAATTTTCCAGGTTCGCTACCTTCAAATCAGGATTCTGCCCTTCTGTTTCTCCAGCTTATGATCTAAACCTGATGCCTTCTCGTATTTTCTGCTCAGACCTAAGCCTTGCTCTGTATCTGCACATTTACATTCCATACAAATAAGTTTAATTCTGATATGAAACTTCACACGCTACACTGTAGCTACTGAATTTCCATCCTTCCCTTCTCTGAGTCCTCCACAAATCCTCCCCTTGAACTCCTGGCAGACGGAAAAAGTAAAAAATTCTGATCTAAAAGCAAACGTAAGTAGGCTCTGATGCGGATGTCAGAGATCACCATACAATGTGCGTTGGTGCCAGAGCTAGATGTGCCAGGACAACAGAAGGAGCACAGAGCTTCAGGTTACTATGCACAGAAGAATCTTAAAACATCTCCGGTCAAGTCTATGATCACTTTACCTCAATGGTTTTCTGCTGATCTATTCCAAGGCTGTGCATGAGTCGCAGAACCTGCTCATTAAATTCCCCGATGGAGGGCTCATTTTCTTGCTCTTGTGGATAGAGAATAGGTCTCTGTACAGGAACTTCTATGAGCATCCACTTATGCTCCTTTATTTGAGCTACGGTTAGCCGTTTAGATGGGTCTAGGACCAACATTCTCCGAATGAGGTGCTCACAATCTACAGAAAGCACAATGTTACAGAAGTCACCTGAATCATTTTGTACTTTGGCTTTATCTGCCTGACTCATGATTTTGCACAGTGATGTTAACCTTCTTTTTTTTCCCCTGTACTTAGGACAGGGTCTACAGGGTCTCCCTATGTAGATCGGACTCAGTGATTCTCCTGCTTTCAGCCTCCCAAGCACTGGGATTGCAGGCGTGCACACCACCATGCCCGGTCTCAACTGCCCTCTCTGCATGCCCTGGGGGCAGAGTTGGCATGGCACACCAGGGACTGAACTCCGGCCACTGTGCTCTGCTTAAGCAGGAGCTTTAGTTCACTGAGCTATCAGGCCAGCCCAATGATGTTAATCTTAGTATTCCTCATTGAAAAGTAGAAAGTTAAATGAATAAATCAAAAAGATATGTACAGGTTTCAAGTTTACAAGCATTCTTTTAAAAAAAGGATGAACTGGTTAAGTGAGTTTTTCTACTGAAATTTTCAACTGAAATTACCTAGCCATGGTCTTAGATTTCCACTAATGAAAAAAATTAAGCTGCACTCAGAATGACCAACTAGTAAGTTGGTCCTCCATCGCATCTGAGGCTGATGTACTACAGCCATGTAGGTGAGGCAAAGTGCTCTCTGGCAGGTGCTGCTGCTGAGAAAACTATCCATGAACCGTGATTCACCCCTGTGCTAGGAATGCTGTACTGCTGCACCTCCGGCCCAGGTGGCCCTCTGCATGGCAGCATCCCTGCATCGCATTCACGTTAGCTAACCTCACGCTGTAATCTGGCATTGGGCCCAGTGCTTCATACAGTGATTTAATTATCAGTAAAATACCGCAAGGGCAGAATCTATTTTTATTTGCTTTACTTTATTTATATTCTGTTAATTTTTATTTTATAGATGAGGAACTGAACACAGAGAGGAGCTATGATCTGCTAAAGCCATGTAGCCAGTGAGTGGTGAATTTAGAGTTGAACCCAGCCAGCAGGGCTCTAGAGCCCATGCTTTTAGCTACCGAGAGGACTACTGTGTTTCTATTTTGAGTAGCAACAAAAAAGAGTTAAGGATTAAAACTGAAAGGTAACTACAGAGTAAATCTAACTAGGTAACAACTCGGTACAAGATAGGCAGGGATTATGGTCTTTCAATGTAATTCACTGGAGTTTTACCAGTTGGTTTTTAATTTAATTTAAAAAATTTAAAATTTTGTAAAATCTGTTTCATACTTTTAAGAGTAAAATGGTTGTGAGCCTGTATCTATGAAGTGCTGCTGTAAGTCTAAATTAAGCCTGGGAGATATATAGACATAGAAAAATAGGAAGACTTGCTGCTCTTAATCCTGGAAACTTGTGTTCTTAGTTACAGGTAGGAAGGCTAGAATCTGTCTGTCTGTCTGTCTGTCTGTCTTTTTGAAACAGGGTCTCGCTATGCAGTTCAGGCTGGCCTTGAGCTCACTTTTGTAGCCCAGACTGGTCTTGAACTCACATCAATCCTCTTGCCTCAGCCTCCCAAGTGCTGGGATTACAGGGGTGCGCCACCACGTCCAGCGTACAGCTGGAATTTTTCTTACTTGCATGGAAGGGGCTGCTATTTTTAAGGCTTTGAAAGTGACTTAGTCATTCTATCTGGTACCTGGCCTTTCAGGAAAAGGAAAACTTTTGCTTACACATTTCTTTTGGAACATGAAGTCTATAAAACACAGTAAGATGAATAACTTGTTACCTTCTGACATGAAATATGGAATCCGAAATCTTCCTTCCAAAACCCTCTGCCTCAGAATTGGAAGAGTTGGTCCATCAAAAGGTAGTGCTCCACAGACAAGAACGTAAAGAACAACTCCCATGCTCTAGGAAGAAAACAGTGCAGTCATTTTCCAGGTAGAACTTCAAATATTTTTTATTTTCCTAAATATCCCCAGCGTGCTTAAAATCATATGGACTGAAAATCCCAGTCCAGATTTATTATTTTCTGAGTTTAGCAAAGTAACAGTTCAAACCCTGATTACTATAATAAATATAAGCACCAAATGATCTGAATCTGATCATTTTTCTTATTGCTAAACTTTAAATTGTTGCTAATATTAGAGTAAAACACCTTTCCCTAGAAATTGTTTTGTAGGGCTCCATTTCAATAAGCTCTGACTGGTTATAGTTCAACAGATGAGGAAAACATGGAGTGCTATATATGTGTCAAATACCAGGAGCTCTGCGGATAGGTCCAAGTGCCAACTGTTCCCATTATAGATGCATTTAACATGGCAAAGCAAAGCAATACCCAAATATCCAGCTGTGGTCCTTCATACTGCTGCCCTTCAAAGACTTCTGGGGCTGCATAAGGGGGGCTGCCACACCATGTTGCCAGCAGTTCACCATTTTTAAAGAAATTTCCAAAACCGAAATCTATTGGGATGGAAATAAATGTTACTTTCATCTATGCTCTCAAACTACACTGTATTTCTCTATAATAAGTTTTATACTATGCCATATTAACAATGAGGACTGCGATGATGTCTGTCTTGTGATGTTTCTCTAGCAATTAGCATAATGGCTCTCAAGTAGTTAAATATTCAACACATACTGCTGAATGGATACACATATGCGCTGAGGTTTTTTTTCAAAGAGTGGATTAGAGATTGAAAAGATTTAAAACTATGTATTTTTAAGGTTAACAGAATATCTACTGGTGTGGACAATCATTGTGAATTTGGTAATCAGAGAATTAAATTATTTGATGGTTCATAAAGAAACAAATGAGTAAAACATAGATTAGGGAGTGGTCGCTCTTGAGAGCCATTACCCCAAGGTAGCAAGGTACATAAAATTAAAAATCATTATTTTTTATTTTACAGTATGGGGGTTGAACCAAGGTCTTTGCATTGAGCCCTTTAGAGCACAATCACGTAAGTCATTAAGTTGCCGAGGCTGGGTTTCAACCTATGATCCTCCTCCGGCAGCCTCCCAAGTGTGCACACAGGCCTGGCTGATACAGTCTGTGAAGGCAAATGAGCAGAGTTCACCCTGGAACGTCCTCAAGTGCCGTCCCATCCTGCTTTAGGCAGAGGCTCTTCCGAATAGCTCACCATTATACACAGGCGCCTGTCTCTGCTGCCGCTCCTTCACTCACTTGTGGAACACAATGGTGTCATAGTGCAACCCAGTGCACAGCCTTCTCCTTGTAACCTTAGTCACACTGCAGCACAGCTTAGATAGAACCAACTTGGAAAACACTGCACTCAAGTTGAGCCTTCAAAGTGACCAACAAATTCAGTGAGCTTTGGTATAAATCCAAGTTTACTCTTTTGCTATGCCTTTCTTCTTACTGAAGAAACAAATTTCTATTAGTTTATAAGTTATTCTCCTATGGCCTTACTTGTTACATATCGTCTTGGGAGTGTCTGGCAGGACTGGCTTTCCACCCAGCTGCTATGATGCTGCTACATGTGGGGCAGCTCTAAGAGATGACCCACAAGGGACCAGCTTCTGACTGGCACTGGGACTCTGGTTCAGTCTAGGAAAACCTCAGTGTCCCTCTGTGAAGTGGCAACAGCACATGATCTTCTCAGCAGGTTACTGGGGAGGCTCCAATGTGTTAATGTAAACTCACACTGTCTTCACATAAGGAGACCACGCGCATATCAGTACCTTGGGCCAAATATTCCCTCTGCTTGCTGACACAGAAACTGGTGGTGAGAAGCTTCCATGAAATGAGAGAGAACTAGAGCTGACTTTCGGATTTGCCACTTTCCAACTTCAAGTCTCCTAGGAAAGTTATTTAACTTCCTTAGCACGCATATCTTCACCTGTGGCCATTATCCACTCATCTAGATATGGTGCTGCCAGGATTAAATATAAGATCCTGGAGCACCGATGTGAAATGTCAGTGCTCTGCTGTGAAAGCCTCATCATCCATAGCTGCCTTTCAGAGATAATGGTCCTGAGAAGACACACAAGCGGGCCAGGAAAAGAGTAGGGGAGCTTATGGCTTCCGAGATAAAGAGGGGGCCTTTCGGGAAAGGGCTTTAGCCAGTCCCAAACTGGGGGACAACATTGTAAAGTATGAGGTGGGGCTCCCCCTCACAGAGATGTGTCTGTCTCTCACTGTGTAACCTCAGTTCCATCTTACATGTCACCTTCCAGAGAGAGTGTCACAAAGACCTTAGCTTCTCTCTTTACCCTCTGTGAACGGCCCCTCCTCGTACTTTATAAACCACAAGTGCACACAGAGGTATAGGTTTCCATTTTCTAAGAAATCACATTCCTAAGTGAGTCAACCACTATATGTCTTGATCTTGTTTAAAGAGGGAAAGGTTAATTTTACTCACTATGAAAATCACAAGAAGCTCTGGGGAGTCTGGGTAACCAGGAATAGGTACAATCATGGCCACACTGTAACTCATAACCACAGGATGAGACATATATATATATATATATATATATATTAGTATATGGAAGATATCTGCCAAATGTCATTGTAAAATTTCAATGTCTCAAAGAACCCTTATAGAATTACTTCATTCTTTTATTTTTGGTGGGACAGGGTTCGAACTCATGACCTTGCACTTGCCAGGTAGGCACTTGTGCCACGGAGCTATCTCCCCAGCCCCTAGAACTACTTCATTCTTAACCTCCACACAGCAGCAAAATGAACTCAGAAGAGTGGCTGGAGCACAGAACTGTCCTCAAGGCAGCCTGGCCATGATGCTGGTGTACTCTATTGATGCATGTCACAGCAGGGAGCAGGAGCTAGGAAAACCTGGCTGCAGCTGTGGAGTCCAGGTTCAATCTTGGCTTTGCAACTAGAACAAAGAATGCTTCCTTCACTCAAGAGAAAAGTGGTGCAGGGCCGGCGAGATGGTTCAGTGGTCTAAAGCACCTGCTTAGGAAAGCTCAGGCAACTGCAGGGACTGCGGTTCAATCCCCGGCACCACATGCTGCGCCAGCCCCACCCCACGGCAGGCTGAGCCAGCCATAAAATAAGTAAATAAAGAAACAAACAAGCAAACAAATAAGTACAATAAAAATTTAAAAAAAAAAAAAAAAAAGAGAAAAGTGGTGCAAAGCAGCCTTATACTTCTCTTTTCTGTACATAACTGAGGAAAATAAAACGTGAGTCTGCAGGGACATTAAGGAAGCCCAGAAATCACCTAGGCTCACCAAGCTATGGCAGTGTCACGTATCTGCGAGTTGTCTATTACCTTGTCAGAGAGCTTCAAATACTTAGTTATCCCCTGATGAAAGAGGTAAAGAAGACTTTGAAGTCAGGACAGCTGGGATCAAATCCTGCGTTTGACACTTAGACATGCAGTCTTGGGCAAATTACTTAACTTCTCCCAGTCTTAGTTTCTCATTCACAAAGGGAATGCAGTTTATAAAGTTCTAATAAGCAGAAAAATATATGATGCTATTTTTTATGGTTTATGTCTAGCTGTCCCCCTAAAGCCTCATGCAATTATGGGGTAGGGAATTCTAGAGTTTGGGACTTGACTCAAGATCCACTGGGATTATGTGTTTTAGTACTGATGGGACTATAGGTCTGAGTCCTTCTGGGATTATGGGTGTGGCCTAAGGCGGATAGGCTGAGGCAGAGGGCCTGAATGTGATATAAAGAGAGACAGAGAGACAGACTCATGCTGTTGCTCTGCTGCCTGGATTGGTTGGTTGCCTCTGCAACCATTTTGTTGCTGTTCCGTCACCATGAACTGCTGCTCTCTGCCATGTGCCACTCAGTCTTGGAGCTGGCCAAACATGGACCAAAACCTTTCTTCTTTTGGGTGTCGGGTATTTGTCCCAGCATGACAGAAGAGTAACTAAGATACTAGTGAAACATGGTAAATGCTCAGTAAGTGGGATCAACTGCTGATAATTAGTTACTCTTAAACTGCATTAATCTGCCTAAATTCCTTGTGAGCTGGGGAAGTCTGCAGAGGAGCTGTGGAATCAAGGATTGCCGCATGATTCATTCTCATCCTCTCCCTCTCTCTGGGAGACTGGTTCTCAGATTGACAGATGCTTATATCCCTTATGTAACAGGGGTAGTAGCACTGTCTCCCCCATTGAGCCCAGGGCCTGCATGCGCTCTGCCCCCTACCTCTTCATCCCACTTCAAGTTCTCTCTTTTTTCTTTTTGGCTGGCTCAGGCTGCCTTCAGGCGGGGTCTGGTGTAGCCTGCGAAGCTGGGGATCGAACCACAGTCCCCCGCACAGGACTAGGTTTGCCCATACAGGCGCTTAAACAACTGAGCTAACCGGCAAGCCCTCGTCTCTCCTCTGAAAGTACTTTAATAGGTGCTGATCTACACACCACATAGAGCATTGTACTTCCTTCTCCTCTTGTTCTCTTTCAGTACTGGAGATGGAACCCAGGTGTGCTCTGCTGTGGCGCTACATGGACTCATTAAGTTGCCTTCAACTTGTGATCCTCCTGCCTTAGCCTCCCAAGTAGTTGGGATTACAGGTGTGTGTCACTATGCCCCACAAGATTCTTTCTTAACAATTCTGAGAGGATGTCTTATTTTAGAGGGAAGTGAAGATAGTTATATGCCTTGCCAGAGAATACACTGGTAGTCACTACACTGCAGCACCACCTCAGAAAATACTTGGACTGCAAAGCCCGCCCTGTGAGCCACCACCTTGAAGTGCTTCCCTAGCACTGTGATAACCAGCTGTTTTTGAGCAAGTTAGTAATTGGCAGATTTCAAAAGTGGCAACAGAAAGGCACTTAAATATAAAAGCCTTTTTATTTCTTCACAGGAATCTTGGTACTTTTCTTTATTTAGTCTGTAGTTTTCTGCCAAATGTATATGGTTAAATAAGGGGAGAGGAAGGAGGATGAAAGGTGAAAAGTCAGGATTTGTTTCCTGTCACCAAGTATCAAAAGGGAATGGACTACCTGGGTGTCCCTTAGTTTCCACAAGAGACTGGTTCCAGACCCACAGATGCTTATATCCCTTATGTAACAGGGGTAGCACTTGCATACAACACACATACATCCTCCTGTATTCTTTAAAGCATCTCTAGGTTACATATAGTACCTAACCCAATGTAAAAACTGTAGTGTACTAACACAGTGTAAAAGAAAAAGTCTGTACAACTCCAGTGTAGACACAACTATATGCTAGGACTAAATACACCAGCAAACGTAAGGTTTCTGTTTTAAGTCTCTTCATCTATGCTTGGTTGAATCCCAGCATGCAGAATCCACAGATACAGCAAACTGACTACATTTGCATTTCATCATACTGACCAAGTCTATTCTTCCTTCATTAAATGCTGTATTTGAATTGCATACATGTTAATCACTGCAGAAACACAGTAGAGAATCTTACAACCTAGAATAAAAACAGACCTCATGCCATCATCTCACTTTTGAGCAGCATTATGGAAACAATCACTTGGACATTCCCATCCAGACGCAGACCAGCCTGGCCATGCAGGAAGGAAGCAACTTTCGGGTTTAATTCTCTCATCTGCAAGTTACTACTGAAACATACGGCTACTACGTACTCACACTGCTTGCTATTTCTCTGCGGTAAAACCTATGCCATGCAATGTTAGGTCCACTTTATATTTTTTCACCTTTTTATTTGGAAATCATTTTTGCCTAAGTTTAAGTGAAGAGAACTCCCTCTTGCCAAGCTTCAGTTAATGTTAACATCCCCTATAACTACAGTACAACAATCAAACTGATAAAGTAACACAGATTTAATACTATTAATAAGCCACAAACTTCACTACAATTTTATCAGGTTCTCATCCCTTTTCCAGATTCTGCAATGCATCTAGCTTCATGCCTATTTGGTCTTTTTTAATTTGTCATAATTCTCCAGCTTTTCCCTTGTTTTTCATGATTCCAAAAAGAACTAATCATGTATTTTATAGTACATGAAGCTGAGTCTGTCTAACGACTTGTAACGATTGGATGAAGGCTTGAGAATTCTGACAGGAGCAGCACAGCGGCAACACACTTGTCTCAGTGCATCGTCAAAGGGAACATGCGATGCTACGTCTCGTCACAGCTGAGGCTAGACTCTGACCGTGGGAGGAGGGTGATGTCTGTTTGTTTGTTTGTTTCCCCACCGTGAAATGACTGTCTTTCCCTTTGAAACTAGCAAGTATATTTGAGAAGACACATTGAAAGTATACACACCTTTTCCCCTGTTTACCTACTGGTTTTAGCATTTGATGGTAGAAGTTGATTATATCAATTATTACTTTGTGTTCTGAGTTTTCATTCTCTTTATTCTGTGTACACTTTTATAGTATAAGTCTGCACAGTGGAATGATTAAATCTTGCTAATCAGCATATCATCTATTAATTATAATTCTCCCAGGAAGAGCTCTGCCATCTCCTATTTTATTTAATCATTTACCTATTATATTCTTATATTATATATCCCTATGACTATTTCAATCTCTGAGCTACAAGTAAACATTATTGTTATTTATTTTTATGCTCAAATCATTCCAGCTTTGGCTGTCAGGAGCTAATTTATGTTGACTCTTCTGTCTTTTTGAACCTGGTTCCATTTATTTATTTATTTATTTATTTATTTAGTCTTTCTGAGACAGGGTCTTGCTATGCAGTTCAGACTGCCTTGAGCTCACTTTTGTAGCCCAGGCTGGTCTCAAACTCACATCGATCCTCCTGCCTCAGCCTCCCAAGTGCTGGGATTACAGGTGTGTACCAACACGCCCGGCTTCCTGGTTCCATTTAAAACATTTTTTAATTTTATTTTTACCATTTCCTTATCTCTTGACACCACATTTTTTTAAAGTTCACCTGTACTCTTGCTGCTGCAGCCTTGAAGGGGCCACTTCTCCCAGAAGCCAAAGCACCTCTTCCTATTTAGAAGCCAAAAACAGGCCTTCAAGCTGCCTGCTGACTGCCAAGATATCCATGGCTGTAGCTGAGCTGACTTAGCCAATATTCAAAGAGTTTGGATACATCACGTCACAGATGTTCAAGGATGCCATTAACCAGAAGTTCAATTCAACTTTAAATTGGAGGCAAAGCTATTATAAACCCAGAAAAATCCTTTACATTAAGCAGGAGTGAAAAATCTAATTTATCTCTATGCCACTAGAAGTGGATGAGGACTTTCCTCAGTAATTTTAGAAGGTGTGTTAAGAATGTTCTCACAACTGAGTAAAGGGGAATATGCAGGATGTTAACAGGCTAACTGCTCATTTTAGTAGTCTCTATTCATTTTTCACAAACTGGGTGTGGTGGCACAAACCTGTGATCACAACACTTGGGAGAGTGAGGCAGGAGGATCTTGAGTTTGAGGCTAGCCTATGCTACATAGTGAACTGAAGTCCAGCCTGAATTACAGAGCAAGATCTTGCTCAAAAGAAAAACAACAACAACAACAACAAAAATACCACACTGGGGGAACTGCTAAGATGCAGCCTCTGGTTCAGTAGGTCCAGGGCTGGACCTGCGATCTGCACCGGTCATAAGCGCACCGTGGTGCTCCTGTGGCCAAGCCCTAGAGCAGCAGATCCCTGCACTCCGAGTACAAGGAACAGAGAGCAAGGCGCAAGCTGCGGATAAGATGCAGGAGATGTTTAAGTCTGTCTGTGTTTACTGTTGCAAGATGATCATAATTACTAAACACTTTCAGGATTTTTGTTATAATTAAAGAGAAATTGTTAGGTAAATTAGTCACTTTTTAAAAGAAAAAAGGAAATAAAAACACTGAAAACCTGTCTTCAAGCTAAGAAAAAAATAATTTCTAGGAATCAACGTGACCAACACAATTTTAAATCTCCAGCAGTGTGTTATAGTATTTAATTTATAATTAAAATAATCCTCCTACAGAGCAGCAGATGGTTTGGGGTTAAATTTATCCTTGTCAATTACCAGAAGCATGTAACTCTTCAGCTTTGGGGAAGAGGCACTGTGAGAAGAGTGAAGCAGGTGTGAAGCAGGCAGGCCCCAGCTGCGGGAGGGCGCCGACCACTGCACCCGTGGCGCCCCTGGAATCAACATCACAGCTGAGAGGTGGACGACCTGCTGCCCAGGCAGCTGTCCACTGAACAATCTGGGAGCTCAATGAGTTAGCAAGCAAATCCATGATCTTTGGCGTCAGAGGAAACCAGGTCCCCTGAGCTCCTGCGTGTTCTGGCCTTGAAGCCGGCTCCTGCTGAACAAGCCCGAAGGCCACAGCCTCGCCGCGCTCACTCCTGCAAGGCCCTTTTCCCTTCCACATTTCACACAACGTGAGTAACAGGACGGTTACAAATGGAAGGCTTTCAAGAAATATTTTGCCAGTAAAACCTGCTTCACCTCTTCTGTTTTCAGTTCTAGGGCACAAAACTGGAATTGTATTCACAGAAACCTTGTTTCAAAGTCTTCTAGTAGGTAGGAGACTTTTTAGAAGCAATGCCACAGACCAGAGGGCCATGGGCTACTACACTAAACCGGAAAGGAAACATTCCTCTGGGCCTGAAGACAAGCGCTCTGCCAGCCACGGGGCAGCTTACTCAAGCTAATTTCGGGTTGCTACTTACATTTAAGGTTCCCTCAGCGGACAAAGTTAATTTGCCCTAAGCAGAGGTAATTTTTAATGTAAGCGATAAACTTTCCTTGTTCCTTTAAGATTTATATTAATAAAGTTTTAAGGCTGGTTAATTAAAAAAACACAATGAAGATACTACCAAAGTTTTAAGGCTTTTTCACATGGAATTGATTATACATTGAATACAAATAATAGCTACCTTTTATTAAGTATGTGTATATGGTGCCTGGAGCTTAATTAACAATAGCTCTAGGAACCAGGCACTGTTCCAAGTACTGTGTAAATACTAATTCAAGTAATAGCCAGTAGGAGGGATGTACTTGTGTCATTCCCCTCTCCAGACAAGGGGGCAGAGAGGCTAGGAAGTGTGTCCAGAGTCACCAAGCTCCCAAGTGCAAGTGCCAGCTGCAAGAGCTCACATTTTTACCTAATGCCCTGTGTTGCCTCCTTGTCTCTAATAATCTCTACTATGTACAGTGTTCCTGAAAAAACAAATTAATCTCTACTTAACAGATAGAGAAACCCTGTCTCACAGAAGTTAACTAATCAGCACAAGGTCACAGCTGCAAGTACCACAGTCAGAACTTCCATCACTGCTGTTACCACACTCAGGACTCAACGTGAACCCAGCTTTGAACTGTGATTGTTTTTTGACAATTTCCTCCAAATAATTCATATATGTTTATGTAAGCATTTCTTACAAAAATTTCAGGCTAGGAAAGCTGAAGAAAATAATGCTCCTTATCTTAATGCTAAAAAGGAGGAAATAGTATAATTATTAGAATTACTGAAAGCCAAGTTTTTGTTTGTCTTTGAGACAGCGTCTCACTATGGAGTCCAGGCTGGGCTCGAATGCATGCTGATCCTCCTGCCTCAGCCTTCTGAGTGCTGGGATAACAGGGGCATGCCACCACACCCAGTTTGAAAGCCAGTACTGATTTACATTCAGACTCTCATTGAAAGTACTAACACTAATACTACTTTCCAAGGGGTAGAGGCCTTAGGAATTGAGGCAGCGAACACACTCAGGAGTGGGTGAATCCATGGCTTCTTAAGGTCTGATGTTGTTATCTACTACCTAGAACCTAAACTAGAAATGGATGTCAAAGCCAAGTTTCTGCACCTACTAAACTGAACCATGCCTGATGCTTCTATTCTATTTACTGTCTTATAAACAAATATTTTAATTTAAACATGTTATTGTTTTCATGCTTCTTTTCAACTTCAAAACAAGTGGCTAAAAGTTTGAGCTTATTTAGCAATTAAAGGGACCTTCACAAATAAAAGAAGCAGAAAAGAACTATGATTTAAGGCTATGATTTAATTTTGGGTTCTTGGAGTTTCTTTCCATGGAGTTCCATCTTTCCTGTGCTGTATTTCTTTAAAGGTCAAGAATTCTCAGAGATTAAGGATAGTGCTCTAGAAGGTAAGTAGGGCCATCAAGAAGTTGTAAGATCGATGGATAAAAATAATCATACTACAGAAATTCTTTAGAGAAGACATTGCAGCTCTGTAATATGGAATCTGCAGTGTGGTCTCTGCTATCTGCTTCGGCTCTTCTGTCACCCCTCAATGGCATTCACAGTGGAGCCTGGGGCCCCCCAGTGCGCCCCTCTTCTATCTTCACTGCATTTATCACCATCCATCACAGAACCTGGACCCCTTAATGTGTCCCTCTTCTGTCATCCCTCACCAGCATCTATCACCTTCCACTGCGGAGCCTGGACCCCCCCAGTGCACTCTGCCTCCTCTGCCTCTGCTTCTGCACACAATGATCCACTCCTCCAAGCTGTTATCCTGACCCTGACCCCATCCTCTCATTTTCTCTGCCTGACACACTCTCAACCCTTCCACAAATATTTTGTTACCCAAGTCTTAGCTAATGATTGCCTCGATTCATCTAGAGTCAGTCTTTCTCCTAACCTCAGGCCTTGAAAACAATGATTTTTCTGTGCTATATTTACTTAAAGCCTTGTTCCTTGGTTAGCTCCTTGAGGTGAGGGCAGAGTTAAGCTCCTTGTTGTTGCTGTTTGTGTCTTGAAAAGTCTGCATCTCTACCACTTAGCCTGGGAACATAATGGCTACATACTAAACATATACAAAATTTGGGGTGCAGAGTAGTGAAGATAACAGAAAAAGTTTGAGTCTCAAAATATAAATACTCAGCAAAATAAAAGGCAGATAATAGGAAACGGGGAATTGGATCTTTGGAAGTGAAAGTGGGGTGGGGGGCAAAGAATTACGATGTTGTGTACATGTACCAGCTTCCCAGGAAAGTAAACATGTACCTCAAACATGAACTAATAAAAGAACATTTAAAAAAGAATATATTAGAGCTCTGAGACCATTGTTTTGTGCATCTCCACTTTGGAAGAAATGAAGCTAGGACACTAAACATATAAATACAGAATGAAGGAACCCAAAATGCAGTTAGTGAGAACTTTTTGAGGAATCACTGACATTTGGAAACTACAGGACAGTGTCCAAGAAGACTTGGGTTTGAATTGTAGGCCAGCTATTTATTGTCTGTGTCACCTGGGCAAGTTATTCAATCCCTTTGTTTTCAATTTTCTCATCGAAAACTGGCAAATGGCTATGCAGCTCCCAAGGTTTCTGTGACGACAAATGACAGACGTACCTGGCAAAGTACC
>PVKN010006719.1:0-27926 GCA_004027915.1 Capromys pilorides
CTGCTGGGAGCACTGGTAAGCGGACAATTTACTGGATGCAGCGCAGCATAAAGATTAGTGTGGTCCCTAGGACACTGGGCATGGAGTATCCGTCTAAATAGGCATGAGTACAACGCTGAGATAGGAGAGAACAGACAGGAGCCATCCCCAGGATAGCCTGCAGTGCAGACATCCACAGAAGCCTCTGGAGGGAGTGAACTGAGCCTCAGAGACTAGCGCTTCACATCAGAGTCTCATGCAAAGTTCGTCAAGTTATGGACTGCAGAGCTCCACAGCTAGGAATTCTGACTCAGAGATCTGCACTGGAGAGAACTCATTTGTATTCAAAAATGGTGAAATGACCTGTCTGTCTTTGGATCATGTTTTGAGCACTGATATCTCGATTATATTTTGAGCAAAGACACAAATATGTCACATATTACTCAGCCTCCTAAAATGACCGGCATCCATCCTGGGTAAGGGAAGTAAGTGGTACATGGATGCTCAAATCTAAGAGCTGACCTCAGCAGTCTGCAGGGCACTGTCCAGGGAGCTCTAAGCAAGTTGCTTAACACCCCAAGCCTTAGTTTTCTCCTCTGCAAATTAGGGGTAAGCATAGCGCCCCACAATGTGGTGATGACTAAGTGAGTTATTACAGGCATGGATTCTCTATTCAGTAACCATGAAGAGCAATGAGAAAGGGTTATGCAGGTTTATTGCACGATTATTTTTATAGTCTGCATAAACTGCTCCACAGTAAAAAAGACTTTTTTTTCAAAAAGACATTCCATGTCGCCCAACTCAAGAAATGCTCGTTTCTATTTTTTGTCCCTCTTCTGCCACCCTGTCACCTCCCAAAAAAAGCAGTGTGGAAACAGCCTCTCTAGAAAGCAACGTGCATAGGGGAAGAAGCAGGAAAAGGCCTTCTGAAGTACTTGTTTTACTTGTGTTTCATTTGCTTCAGGAAGATAATGAGTAGGAAAGGGAAGGGAGGTTTGCACAGAGCGCAATCCCTCACTGCTCCTTTCCGCTCCTGTCTGTTCTCTCGAGCCCTCTTCCTCTCTCCCTTCCCCCACACTTCCCACACCTGTATCTGCAGCAGGAAACAAAAGCAGTTTCCGCGGAGCCGTTTCAGTTTTCACCTCGAGCCTTCGTTAGCACGTCACTCGGAACATTTTCACGCTTGCTGGCTATTTTTGTGGGGTAGTCGGAGGGGTAGTGGGAGGGCCCGAATTTGAATCCACAGACCACTTGCCTCTAGATCCTTGCTCAGCTCCTCTGCCGCTGCTCTACACAGTCCGAGGTCAGGAACCTTTCGGAGCCTCTGTGGGCTAATCCGGAGTCTCAGGTGCTATGGTAGTTCCCCCGAAAGCAGAGTCTGAGGCAAGGACTCTGATGCGCCTGTTCGCTACAGAGGTAAGAGGCAGAGGAGAAGCTGATAAAGAGCATATTGCCAGGCCAGTGCTGGAGATGACAGGGACTCAACTGTGCCGGACACTCTGAAAAGGACACAGGCCATCACCCAGAACTGCCTCTCCAAAGGAAGAAGGTCAGAGTATTTATCCTTGTGTTTCCAAGCCCCTCTTTCTACCGGATCCGATCCCCAGTTTGTTAACCCCACCCACTCAGGGCTGCATCTGAAGGTAAACTGAGGTTCTACTCCTGAGGTAGAAAAGTGAGAAACGGAGCAGTCTGGGGCGCCCCAGTGCCTGCAGTAGCTCTGAGCCCTTATAAGGGCAATCACAGGAAGATAAGCATCCATGGGTGGGGAGCAGCTGGGCCCTAGAAAGCCCAGCACAGTCCTGACTCCCTTTTCCCCTTGGTACAGAGAGGCTGGGAGCCTGGTCCCCTCGAACCCCTGCCCAGCCACCCCCTGACTCCACACATTAAGATGCTGGACAAACGTTTCTCTTCCAGTATGGCAAGGTTCCAAGAAGATCTTTCTTGTGGAAGAGGCCTTTGACCAATCCTTGGTTTAGTCTTTCATTTATTCGATGCATATTTTTTATATTCTTCCCAAGTGCCCAATGTTGGTCTACGATAATAAACACATAATGTGCTAAACTATTAAAATATTTGCCCTTGCTTGTTTGAGCAGCAGACGTAACCCAGAGCAAGGTCCCCTGCCTCTAATAGGCTCTCTGCTACTAAGACAGGATACATGCACTCTGGTGTCTTAATAGAGGGAACTTCAGATCCTGAAAGACAGACCAGCCACGTGGCAGGCACAACTGCATGAGGAAACACTGACATGTTCTATGTGAGCAGTAGTCCTTAGGCTTCTGCGGTCTGTCACTCTGGACAGACAAGAGTCCCAGAGGAGTGGGCATTATCGCTGAACCTTGAAAGAGGAGTAGCAACTGCCCCTGTGAAACAGGGAAGCAACTTTTCAAACAAGAAACCGAAGAGATACGGTGCGGTGAATGAGGCTCCAGAGGCACACGTGTCTGGAGCAGTAACAGCCATCAGCATCTGCTCGGAAGGAACCATAGGCCAGCTATGCTAAGCACCTTGCATATTGTTATGGTTGATACACTGTCAACTTCTTGAGAAGTCTAGAAGCTTACCTAAGTAGTTCAACAGTTCTTCATCCTAGGGTGTAGAGGATGTGCCCTTGCCCCTCTAGGACAACGTGAAAGGTTTAAAAGTTTAAGTGACCTGGGGGGGGCAGGGTTCTCACTTTGTAAACATCATCTTGGGCCTGTGTAAGAGGAGGGTGTGGAGATGGTGTGAGCGCTACACCCAGCCCAGAGGGGATGGCCCACACAGAATACAGGAAGCAAACAGGCTTGTTTTTCCTGGTTTTACCCTGTTACTTCTGTTGTTTTCTGCACCCTGAACTGTTGCGCCACACCATGCCACTGTGCCCTGGAGCCAACTGATTATGGACTGAAGTCTCCATAAACTGCTAGCTGAATAAACCTTTCTTTCTTTAACTTTGGGTGTTGGGTATTTTGTCCCAGCAATGAAAGAAAAGCAACCAACACACACACATTGGCTCACTTGTTCCTAAAAAAACTCCCTTGTGATGTAGGTACCAGTATGAGCTCCTCTACAAAGGAGCAGAGGTGCAGAAACATGCAGAAACTTCCCCAAGTCATGTGGTTAGATAGTGGCAGAGATGGGACACCAATTCAAGCAGTATGGCTCTGGAGCCTACACATTAAAGACCTCACGACCTTGCCCATGATCACTGAAGTTTACTGTTACTTTATAGTTTACAAAATGCTTGCACATCTATCCCCTGTTTTTATCGTGGCCCTGGCAGCTGTCCCCACTTTATGGATGAAGAAGGACATTGGTTTAAAAAAAAAAAAGATCTTGTGTCTCATGAAGGTCACACAGACAGCAAGTAAAAAAGCCATGATTTGAACTCATCCTCTGGCCTTGGACCAAGGATGCTGCAGCAAGGAGTCAGCAAAGCAGCCTTGCTCCTCCTCCTCCTCCTCTGCACTGGAGGTGAGGCGTCTATATTTAGATCATTACAAGGAGCTGCTGAGACTGTCCTCAGGCTATGAATTCAGCCTCACACAAATTCACACCACAGATCTAGAAGGAGGCCAGGAATAAATGGGTGGGAGAAGGTCCTTGATTCCAAACAGAAATCGAGTTGTTCAAACAGAGCCAGAGTACAAACAGAGGCTGCAGGAGGGAAACTAGATTTATCTCAAACACTGTGTACTCAGGAGCTTTTCCCGGAACCCAGGTCCCATTGGCAGGAAATTGTTATTTCATGCATTCATTTATTTTTCCTGTGTACTTTGCCAGGCTCCATGTTTTACTGAGTCCTTATCTCCTCTGTCCAATTCCACAGATTGTTGGGTTGGAAATAGCTAAAATCTCTTCAGTCATGTCAGGGGCTGAGCTGTTTTAGGAAGACCGCTGAGTCTCCTCCACAGGCAAAGAAAAACATGAGTCCACCATCCAGCAGGGCTTGCTGAGGCCTCTCTGTGATGACAGTTGGTTGGTTTCCTATGGCAGGGATAGCCGCTATTCATCAAAATGCATGCTTCCCTCTCTGTGGTACAGTTGTTGCCCAAAATCTGAACCCAACCACAAACTACATTTCCCAGCTACCCTTGCAATTGAATGTGGTCATATGACTAGTTTTCTCCAATGGAATGTGAGTAGAAGTGATAAATTTCTCTCCTGGGCAACCCAGTTAGAAAGCAGATTATGTTTGCTCCACATCCTCTTTCTTTGCTTCCATGCAATCCATAGAAAATAATGTAGCCACAAGACAGAAGAAACCTGTGTGCTTGTATGGATAAAGCACTTTTATTAAGTTACTAAATAATGGTATTATTTGCCATATAAGAGACTTAATTTGAATTAATAGATATTTTTTACTGACCTTTGGTAATTTCATCTCTCTGGGGAGAGAAAGAATGGACTCCCAGTTGCTTCCTGGGAAGAGCTATAAATACCAATTGTTTCCCGATGTTTGTTGGCACTACCTCACAGCTGGATTTCTGCCTCTATTTCCCTAAATAGAACAACAGATTCCTCTCGAGACAGGACTAATTCTGATCCCCATCCATTTCAGACTACCTGCTACCTTTGGTAAACATCAAAAGGAACCACAAGTCAAATGATGATGCCCACCATGCTCTTCCTCCCCCGAGTCCACAGTACAGAAAACCTACTACTAATGTTTTGCTCTTGAAATAGGTCCTTGTGCCCTTGAGGGAGCCTGAGCCCACAATCTCAAACTTTGCTGGTGGCCTGAGTCCAGAAACTCAAAGGAAGAATGGTGTAAGAGGAAAAGCAAGCTTGGGAATCAGAAGACCCTCAAACTAAACCTATAACTTTGAGGATAAAATTGTACTCATTTGTTAGTCCAAGAGGTCTTGCCCACCTCTCTGTCTTCTCTGTCTGTTGTCTCCCATCCTACCTTCTCCCATCAGCCCAACCCATGTCTTCCCCCTAAAATATGTAGCCCTCTTTAGCACCCTGCACTACTACCCTAGGCGTCCTGTGCATAGATTATTCCCTCATTCTCCTTTAAAATAGGAGTTCCAAGTCTGATCGGGGCTAGCTGCTATTTTCTACCTTTGCAGCCTTCCTCTCTCTTCTGGAAACACAATCATTCTGGAGAACCTTATCCAGGAGGTCTTACTAAGGCTGACCCCTCTACCTTCTCACTAGAGAGGTGGTCTTGATATTGTGTGGACATACTCTAGAAAACCTAATATTTAGAAACCAGGAGAAATTAGACCTTTTTTCTTCCATAAACTGTGTGGAAAGGTTAAGTTTAAGATCCTTGATAGTTATCTCACTGCCACTCTATGTGAGAATGGAACCAATAAGAAAACCCCAGAAATAAGATAGGAGCTAAAGCCCTGGTTCATTACCTGAGCCCCTTGATGGATACAGTGTTGGTGCCTCACTTGTGTCCAGCTCAACACACACATTTGGAGCTATTGGCTGTAGTTTTTGGCTGGTAACAGCTCAAAGTTGCACCCATCTTGAACAATTTTCCCTCAGCCAAAGAGCTGCTTTTCCAGAAGTTTCCAGGAGATTATTCCCCCTCTTGAGAGGCAGCCCATGCCAGTGCCTGACTGACATGGAAGTATAAAAGGCTAATGTGGGATGGCTCTGTGGCGCTTTTCACTTTCTAGAGCTCTCCCAGACCCAGGCTGAAGAAAGACTCCAGCCAAAACCACACTCTTCATGAGCACCTTCCTGCACTAGCATATTCCTTCATAGATCACTTGCACAAGAACCTCTGGGGGAAATTCTGCTTCCAGAGAATCCCTTCCAAAAGACCACTAGATCAAGGCATCCCTGAAGCAAGACAAATGGACTTCTCATCCCTAAGAGCCCACGGTTTCTCTTTTTATTTAAGCTGCTTAAATCATGTTTCTGTCCATTGGAGCTGACCTTGGAGACCTCTTGTTTAGTGAAAAATAGACCTTCATGCAGCATTGCTTATTGTCAGTCTCACTCACATCAGTGCAAAGTACAGTACGCCTGTAGACTTCGGCTCCCCGGAGAACTATACGCCTGGCCCATGCAGGCAGACATGTCCCCACATCTAGCATCCCCAAAATACAAACAGAAACTGTCACACCTCCCCACACTTTGTTCCGTGTGAGATTCTGAAAAAGATTGCCAGGTCGGGCCAGACTTCCAATGCAATGAAAAGGCCCAACTGCTTAGTCTGTCTACAGTCTGTGCTGAATACAAATAATACTTGTATTTGTAATAAATGTTTGGAGAAAAACTGCTTCAGTCCTCAGCTTTAGATAGTTGCATGCCTTTCAAGGATTCTTGCATCTGACTGTTACACACAGAGATTGCTGGCTATTAGGATCCATCCTGAAATGCTCCAAGATGTTGGCAGTGTATGGTATTAGAAAATTATGGTGTTTTTTGCTGTGTCACCACAAAAAGAAAGATTAAACAGAAAGCCAGGTTTAATAAATAAAGTTGAAGGTTGCTGAGCCAAACAATAGAGACCACTCTTCATTCCTAGGGCCACTGCCTTTAAACCTAGAATAAATTGCAAATATCCCAAAGCCCAGACCCACCCAACCCTACCGTGTTTAGTCCTTGTCTCTCTAAGACAGCTTGTGACAAGTGACTTGAGTTTGACTAGGTGTTGGACCTTGCAGCTGACACTGGATATTGCTAAAGTATGGGTGCCGAATGCCCTCTGCAGTCTATGTAGTGGCTTTGTTAGGAGATGCTGTGGACCTTCAAGAGGTGGGACTTTAGAGGAGTCCTCAGGTCACTGGGGACATAGCCTGAAAGGAGGTGCTGGTGCTCTGGCCTTTCCTTCTTTTTCTTTGCTACTTCTTCTTGGTGATTCTGGGGATTAAACACAGAGCCTTCTGTATGCTAGGCAAGCACTCTACCCCTGAGCTACACCCCCAACTCTTGTCATCTGTTTAGCTCTTGGCTCAGGAAATGTTGTGCTTTAGATCACAAATGACCCTCTAAGCTCTCCTATACTCATAGGTGGGGCTCTTAGAAGATGATTGGGTTGTGGGTGGGGAATACAGCTGAATGTGCTGTTAGGAAGCAGAGCCTGGTCAGAAGATGCAGCAGAACCCTGATGGGAGGGTCTCCCACCGCAGCTCCGCTGTTCTCTCTTTGCTCCCAGCTGCCAGCTTTCCTCCTCCAGACCCTTCCACTGTGTCATTTCTGCCTTGGAACCAGCTAACTGTGCAGTGAACTGTAAGCCAAAATGAACCTCTCCTCCTTGATGTTGTGGGCATCAGGTAGTCCACCCCAGGGACAAGAAAGTGACAGAGACACAAAGTGAGCAGTTTTCTCTGCTGTCCACTCTCACCGTGGTACCTTCGGAGAGACCAAAAGAAATGTGTCCACCTGACCCTCAACTGAAACCCCTAGAGTCAAAATACACCTTTTTTCTGAGTAAGTTCGTTGCCTTGGAATTTTGTTACATAACTTGGGGGGTGAAGAACAAGGTGTAAACCTCAGGCTCTTGATCCAATCAATGATACATTGCAGTAACCTACTGAGAATATCTTATAAAACCTCTATAAAGTCAGTAAACCGCTGTTTCATCTCTTACCTTTCAGAGAACAAAGCCCAAGTGCAGAGAAGTGGAGCTCTCTTCCCAAGGCCGGGAAGTGACAGAGCTGAGACTTGCACAGCAGCCTCTCTGAATCCAGGACCAGGCTGTGTTCACGCAGTCACACTGCCCACATGTCGAAGAATGCAGAGCAGATTCATCAGGTTTCCTCTTTAAAAGCATAGAGACTTTGTGTGGAACACTGTGAATAAAACTGAATTTTGGAACAAAGACCATCTTTCCAACATGAACCTTTGAAAGTCAGGATGACCACACGTCTTTAGGAGCAGAACTTGCTTCTTGGGTGGCTCCTGGGAGGATGAGCTTGCCGGGGTGGGGGTGGTGGGTGAAATCTCACCGTGGACTTCAGGGAATAAAAATACAAACTCCACAGCTGACTCAGAAAGTGTTTATGCATCAATCAGGTCTACTACCATGAAAGTAGACCCGTGGTACAATTAAAAGACCAAGATGTTATGTTGGGTCACATACATGGGGTACAAGAGTCCCCTGTGTGGTAAACACTTCAAATCACCAAGTGTGACCCAGGAGTCAGCATCAAAGTGTCTCATGACCTCAGAAGGGAAGACAGAGTTCCTGCCGAATTACGCCCTCCAATTTCTCATCTTTAAAGTGGAGCTCATCATGCCTCCAAAGCACACTGTTCTAAGAGTTAAACCAAATGGCGGACATGAGAGATCTTAGAATAGCATCCAGCATATAAAGGCTACTTGTGATGTTAATTTCTAACTCTGAATGAGTCCAACCTATTCACTTTACAAATGAAGATATAGAGGCCCAAAGGGGGACAGGGACTTGCCGAGATCACACGGCAAATCTAGCTAAAAATTCTGCCTCCTCTAAGCCCAAGGTTTCCCTCCCATCAGTATGGATCCTTCTTTCCAAATTCAGGCCAGGGTGTCTCTGAATCCCCAGGGCAACCAGAAGCAACCAAGAAGGTGGTTTTTGTACAATCTCCTGATGCTGAACCAGCCCAGTTGGGTAGGGGGACAGAGACAAGGTGGCCTCCATAAGCCAGAATCTCCCCTTCTGTCTTCTGCAGTAGGGGAACCATCTGCCTCTTGCCAATGT
Source organism: Capromys pilorides (assembly GCA_004027915.1). Classification (NCBI taxonomy): domain Eukaryota; kingdom Metazoa; phylum Chordata; class Mammalia; order Rodentia; family Capromyidae; genus Capromys; species Capromys pilorides. The sequence goes on from PVKN010006719.1 coordinate 8,615, forward strand.
GGCTTTGCCTGCCCCTTTTAACGTGAGTAGCTCCAGGAATAAAGCAGGGAGAGAGATAGGACTCTCACTGGAGACAAGCTGCCGTCTCACAGAGGTAGGGGAGATCCAGCAAACTCTAATCAGGCCACTGCACCCCAAAGCCTTGGATTCCACGAGCTGCAGAGCTGCCCTCCTCACACAATCACCTTTTCTAGCCACAGTGCCATCAGGTGAGCCCCAGAAAAGGCCTGACCCTCAGTCCTTGCTCGGCTGGGCTGCCCCTGAGCCCAGTCCACCGAACTCCACCTTCTCACTCCACTTCCACCATGTACCACAACCCTCCCCGTTCAAACCTCATCTCATTCCTGATTGAACTTCCTCTCCTTCCATTTGGAGTCATGCACAGAGACGATAGTTTTGAAGCCTCGGATAAATATGTGCTTTAGAATTAAATTGGTTCAGCAATTCTTGACAATGATTTCTCAAAAATTAAGCCCAGACAATTTATTGAGCTGGAACACAACATCTGAAACCCGCGTCATAGAAAGGCGGCAGGAAATGTTCTCAGAGACCAAGGGCTTCAGAAGCAGGGGCTCCTGCAAAGGCAAATCTGTGGGCTCTGCAGGCACATACTGCCCCCTGGCAGTGGTTGGAGTTAGTGCCAGCCCAAAGCTCGGGGTTTTACACATTATCCAAGCAAAACAACATGTCACTGCTCCTGCACATGGCCTGGGATGTTTCCTTCCACTAGTAGAGGGCTCTAGAGCCCCAACAAAAGGACACAAATTTGTATAAGGGGGTGTGGGTAGGATCAATGCTTTCTCCACATGTCTGATGCAGCAGGCACGTGTGACACAGGGTTAAAGAAAGAATGCAGGCCTGATGCGTGCCACAAGAAGAATGAGCCCTGAGGGCATCGTGCTTGGCACCAGCCTGGCAGAAGTGTGATTCCGTTCATGACATGCAGCATCCAGAATAGAGACAAAAGCAGAGGAGCAGCTGCCAGGGACTAGGAGAAGAGGAGGTGTGGGGAATCGTGGCTAATCGCATTGCTGTGGAGGGCGGTGAAAATGCTTTGAAACTACACAGCAGTAATGGTACAATATTGTGAGTGTACCGGAGGCCACCAGATTGCACACTTGAAAATGGCTCCGAGGGAGGCCGAGGCAGGAAGATTGCAATATCAAATCCTGCCGGAGCAATTTAGCAAGGCTTTGTCTCAAGATTTAAAGAAATTTAAAAGGGCTGAGAATGTAGCTCAGCCAAAAGCCCCAGATTCAATCTCCATTACCAAAGAAGTAAATAGAGAAATAAGTAGATACTGAAAGGATTAAAATGGTAAATTTTATGTTATGCCTATTGTACTACAATAAAAAAACAGGTTACAAATCAACCTCAAGTCTCAATTTTTGATTTGTTTACACACACACACACACACATACACACACACACACACACACACACGAGCCCCCTCCCCACCTCAAAGCTGTCATTCATGTTTCTGAGCAGTCCAGAGAGCTCAGAGCTGCCTGACAGTGTTGTTAATTTCCCCTCCCTTCCAGGACCAGACTCACCAAGGTCCAATCTCCTGCAGCTGCCCAGAATACCCTCCCTGCCGCCTGGCTCAAAGAGCATCAAACAATGCAAAGAACAGGCATTTACACAAGGAATAAGGCTGAATATCTCCCCTCAGGTAGAATCTGTCATGCTCCAGTCAGACCTGTGGGCCTGGAATACACCTTCCCAGAGGCTCTGTAAACCCAAGCGGTGATGGAAGCTGAGGTCATCCCACACCATGCCTCGCATCCCTCACATCCCTGGGGAAGGCCCAGTTAGCTGAAGACAATACTTCCCTAAGTCTCCATGCACATGTGAGACACAGGTCACAATTTCCATTTCATTGCTGAAGAAACTGACGTTCAGAGAATCACAGCCACACAGGGAGTTAGCAGCAGAGTCAGAATCCCCAACCTGCTCCACTCAGCTTGTCTGTGGTCCTGTCAGCCTCTGGGGACTAGGCTCCAATCATATAACAAGATAGAAAGCAAGGAGCACTCTAGGGTTATGACTACCTCTCACATGGCCTGGCACCTCTGACAGTGTGGAGGGTGGGTGAGTTCGTATGTGGGACCCAGGCTAGACAAGGGATCACCAGGTGGAAGCATCACTGAGGTCTGCCAAGATAAGCTGGACACAGGGCCCCCCTGGAGCTGAGGTGACAACAGAACTACTCTGAGAAAATGACACTGAGCTGATTCTTGGCTTGGTTCAGAACTTATGCTAAACAATCAACTAAAATAGCTGGGTCTATCTTTCTGTCTGTCTCTGTCTCTGTCTCTCTGTCTCTATCTGTTTCCCTCTGTATGTGTCTCTTTCTGTCTCTCTGTCTCTGTCTCTCTCTCCACTCATAATTCCTCCCCACACACACACACACACACACACACACACACACCGCCGCCACCACCCCCACCACCATCACCACCACCATCACCAATTTCAGGTCTTGCTGGTCCTCCAGACAGCCCTCACACATCCAACCTTGACCAGTCAAACTGTTCTCAAAGGGGTTGAAGAGTTACTCAAAATTCTTGGACTCAGCCCTATACTGTTAGGATTCACTTCCCACTTGCACTGAATGACAGAACTGGGCTTCAGGAGGGTCTTGCCAGCTTGGGAGGCTGGGCTGAGTCTAACAGTGGGATTAAAGAAAGAAAAGCTAGGGATCCCACATTCAGTTCAAAATTTGTTCTCATACAAAATGGACAAAGTGTGATGTTAAGGCAGATCTCTGGTGTAACTTAATTGCCCCAAGAGTCTAATGTCACACTGGGTCACATAAACACAGGTAAGGTGTTCAGAAGAAGGCAGGTGAGAGGCCCCATCTCCTAGGACTCACCTAGTGCAGGCTGATGACAGTATAGGGCTCTGCACTCCCTCTCTAAGATAAGAAAACTGGAATCTTTTCCCAGGAGTTGGAGTCTTATTATCCACCTCTGACGAGCCTAGTCATGTTGTTGTCTCTTTTCCCTCACCACTATCATGAGTCCTCAGACTTGATCATCAGTCTGACAGAGAGAAACAAACCAAGAGCTCTAGCCATGCTTCCCTCCCTTACCTTCCCTGCTGGCACAGTCAAGCCCGCTCAGCGCCACCTGGTGCCCTCCCTCCCACCCCAGCCCATCTGTCCTCCCAACTTGTCCAGCAGTCTCCCACCTGGTCCCCAGCGTGCTCCCGGCTTCTCACCGTCCACTCTTTATGCTCTCTTCAACTCTCTTATCCCATTCCCCCAAAGGTCACCTCTGGCCTCAGCCATGCGTAGGATGAAGTCCAAACCTAGCAGCCTGGCACTCTCTCACCACCGTCTCAGCCTGTTCTCACTCCTTCTCTGCCTCACTGTGCTCCAGGCTCATGCTGGGGCTCCCTCTTTCTTCTTGGCTTTGAAGGCATTATTGCTTCCATCAGAAGCACTGCACTGCCCACTTCACACAGAAAAACTCCTACTCACCCTTCAAATTCAGAAACAACCATCCTTTCATCTGGGAAGACAGAGGCAGTGTGGTCCCTCTGTATGCTAGATTGCAGGGCTCCCTGGGTTACCCTATTGCACTGTCCTGGACCAGTAAGTAGCACTATGGCTCCTGTTCTAGCCTATGTGATCATTAAAGATGAGTCTGTGTCCTAGTCCTGTGCCCATCCCCGTATTTTGCCTGTTCTACTCACCAATAACTGCTTAGAAAGAATGGATGTGTGGATGGACATATACAGTGTGCTTAAGTAAGTGGATTCATGAAATGCTTGTATGGAAGGGTGGAGTCACACACACATGGCACATGCCTACGTAGATGGATGCATGTGTGCTTGAATGGATACAAGCACAGTCCATGCATAGATGGAGACGCAGATGCAAGGAGAGATGATTACTATGTAACTCAACGTGGCATCACACTTTGGTCAACCATCCATTCAGTGCACACAGGCCCCAGAGTGGGCATAGGTTTCAGGGCTGGGGTATGAGCTGGCATTTCTTTGGTTGATCTATGACTGTAAAGCCCTTCAAGACTTGAGCATCGTTCTGTATTGGGTAGGATTCAATGTCGACTTTCTCGGCTTTCAGACTGAAGGAGAGAAGAATGCTTTTTCTCTCTGCCTCTCATTGCCTAACTGGCACCCAGTGCCTTCCTTATGTTTTCCCAGTGTGCCAGGTGAGCTTAGCAGTAGCCATCCAACCCCTCTGAACTTATAAGTACCACTTGCCCCATACTTCTCAGACATCTGTTATGCTGTACCACCTCGGGTTTTCTTTTCCACCAGAACGCCATCCCAGCTCCCTGCTGGTGAGCTCTTCACACTTGTACTGCTACCTGAGGGCAAGGATAGCTATGCCTCACCCACCGTCAGGGATAAGGTCCTCTTTGCCAGTTGAGGGGCAGGTATTTCACCTCCAAAATCTCATCATAGTACATGCATTCTCAGACCACTCTTCTCAATAACTGTCCCAATTTAGATTTCTTGGGAGGCCATCTGTGAGCTGGCTGTGTAGGTGGAGCCCTCTGCTCGGGTATCAGCCCCAGGAGAAATACAGGCTGCTGTAACGTAGTCACTCATAATGGCTCAAACCTAATATAAATGTAGTTTTCTTCATGCAAAGATAAAAGAGAAAGGTTGTATTCACCAATGACTCTCCTCCAAGAGGCGAACGGGCTCCAGGTTCCTTTTCTTTTGTGGACAGAAGTCATTTTCACTATGTGGTCTAAATCCTTGCTCCTCTTTGGTATAAGCGGAATGAGCCTGGAAGAACAGGAGTGGCTCCCACCATTCTGTTCACATTTCACTGGGGAGAACACAGCATGTGGCCACACCTGACTATGAAAACGTCTGGGTTACCCAGGCACAATGGCACATGCCTATAATCCCAGCACTTAGAAGGCTGAGACAGGAGGAGTATCATGAGTTTGAGACCAACCTGGGCTACATAGTGAGACCAGGCCAGCCCAGTCCACATACATAGCAAGACTCTGTCTCAAAAAAACAAACCAAGCACCTGGGTCTCACTGCTGAGACTTTCTACAGTGGCAGATACTATAGACTTGACTTCAGATTAGTCCAGGATGCAAAGGTATCCCATTTCTCCTGGCTTTAACTTCCAGCTTCACTCTACACTCTGGACCTTTCCTAGCCCCCAGTTTCCCTCTTAAATTTCCCAATAAAAGTCCCCTCCCATCACATGCCCAGGCAGCATCGACTGCAAATAACACATGTAGGATTTAACACCACCAGCAGAGGAAGAAGACAGGATAAAATCTTGCATAGAGACCTAAGCAGCATCCTTATCTCCAGGAGAAAACCACAATAGCTTGCTTCTTTACTTCTCCAGTTTCTTACAGTAGCTATGACAGTTTCTTAGCGTTTCTTTCTTTTTTTTTCAAGATTCAAGCACTCCAAGCTTCAGCAGTGGACAAGTTAATGAGAAACACAATTGTTGCTGTTAGAAGTAAAGAGCTGATCATAGTGAAATGTGGAGAAATTATTGCATTTATCTGGAGTTTGTCAGTTTAAGTGTTGGAAGTTAATGTTGGGGAAACACAAATGGTCTTTGAACCAAGTGAATAATGCAGCTGCTACTATCTGGTATTTTTATAAATGTTATTAAATTAAATACATATTCATTCAAATGCCCCCAAATAAGTCATCGAAATACCTTTGGGAATAAGTCATACTTCCATTGCATGATACCATTTGAGCCTTTGCTTTTAAATCATTTTTCCTCTAGTATGCCAATAGAAATGAACAAAGAAACCTAGAGGTGTAATAGCAATAGAATCTATCCCCAAGCTAGGAGACAAGGAGGGGTGCTCCCAGCAACCCAGAATCATTGCAGAATTTATAGAACATATTGTAGGTGGCACTAGATTTGAGGGAAATATGGGTCTACCTGAAACTCAAAATAAATTAAAGAAAAACTCTCTTCAGAGTAGGCAGGTATACCTCTAATAGAACCAGAATACCTATCCACCTCCAACCCCTGCGACAAGTTCAGAGGCTTGGCAGCTATAGATAGAAGCAAGATGTGATACATTTGGTAAGAGATAACTCTTCACCTTTTATGAGTGTAGAACAGTAGCAAGTAGAAAAGAAGCATAGTGGGTGTGCATTGTCCTACCCGTAGCATCCCAGTGCCACTTCCATGAATGCCCGACTGGCTTTCAACCCCAAGAATATGTGACATTTCACCTGAAGGCTCTCTAGCCACCAAAATAGGAGACAAACCCACAGCATCAAAGTCCTGGGTATACAAGCACCTCAGCTCCTATATCTCTTAGGTAGGTGAACCCCAAGGTCCATGTCCTGTGCTGGTTATAGAGTTCCCTGCTGGTCCAGCTGGCTGAGGTGGTGATCTGCGTGAATGCGTCCCTCACGCTGGCTGCATTTCCTTCCTCTTCTCATATCCCCCTTCCCAAGACAGGTAAAATTGGATCTCAAGTAGACCCCTCCCCAGCTTTCCATTGTTGTACCAGGATCTGCTTCTGGGGAGACCTAAAATGCAGAGCTAACCCTCAATCTTCTGAAGGGATAGAGAGTAAGGCCAGTACGGTAGGTACTGGGAAGGACAGGGGAGCTCTTAAGAAATGAGTACCGTTGTCCTAACCAATGTGGAACTAATATGAACATAGAAAAGGCTCCACCCACCTGGCAGTTACCCTTATAAGTGCCTTCACCTCATCACACACACACACACACACACACACACACACACACACACACACAAATGTATATGCTTACAGGCATAACTGGTCTCTACTCCTGTTTCTTAGGAGAACATTCAAGCAGAAATCCTCACAATATCAGACAAAGTGCATCTCAATCTTGAGCAAATATAAATCTCTCAAAGAATAAACATATTTTTTTAAAAAAACCTTCTATAAGAAAGGCCAGTAGGGGAAAAAATCTGCAGAGTCCCTCCAAACATCTCCCTGTACCTACAACAGAGAAAATTTTAGGAAATATTTTCTGAATATAAGCAATAAGATCTAAAAACATATGCTATCAGATGTCAACATTAGGGAAAGCTGAACAGAGGGTACAGGGGTGCTCCCCATTGTATCTTTGCATCTTTTCTGTAAATCCAACATATTCCAAACTGAAATTTCAAAACAAACATTTCCCCTATAAAAGAAAAAGCTCTGAATCAGGAAATATTTTCCGCAGGAAAAGCAAAGATGATAATTAAAGTATCTAAACTAGTAAAGGCCAAACAACAGGTTGGCTACTGCCGAAACCCATAACAGTCATTCGGGTGGTGGGCGCGAACTCAGAGGAAATTGATGAAAAGATGAACAGAATGACACAAGGGAGAAATGGGGAATGGATCCTGGAGGTTCTATAAGCCCCCATTTAGAATTCTAGAAGGAGTGAACAGGACAGATGGAGGAGAAGCAATAATAGAGTAAGCAACAGAAGGAAAATTCCTTTGATTGTAAGCAATGGATTAGCTCCCCAAGGATGGCAAGTAAGTGCTGGCGGGAAAATCAGCAATGAGAAGCGCTATGGATGGGGGCCAGGGCTCAGCTCTTAGGCCACCCCCGAGCCTTGGGCATGTTTCCATGTGATACAGAAGAGAAGAACTGCAAGAAGAACTAGCTTGTCTGCAGCTGCAATGCAACCACCGACGCCCTGGAGAAGCACAAGTTTCCTGGCACTGTTCCTGGTGACCTGCCTATTAGAATAGGTCGGGGACACATGAGGGGCACATAAAGGAATGCTGCCAAGCATGTCTGCATAGCTCCGGGAACTGTGCCACACTAAGGTAGCCTTTGGGAGACTTCAGGGGTGAAGAGGAGGGACCAGGACTAGTTCCCAATCCTGTATTTCTCTCACTGTTCCCATTTCCCTGCCTCTCCACCCCTGCTCCCCATCCCTACACCCCATCACTTTCTCTAATCAAGGTGGAAAGCATAGATAACTCTGAACTCATCCTGTTATCCCCAGGCCTACTTTATCTCCAGACGATGATATGTTATGATAGGCGTCTCTCATATTTATCCATTCCTCTCTAGCCCCAGAGCCTCAGCCTGAGCTCACATCTTAACAATATCCCTTGTGGTATTCATGCTTCCCACCTCTGAAAGTGCACCATTCACCATATCTCAAAGCCTGGATTGGGTCATTCCCGGTGTCACGACCCTAGATGTTCACACCTGATAAAATCAATGAAACAAGGTTACAACAGCAAGGGGCGAGTGGTAAAAATTGGACCATAAGTGCTCTGATGAAAGGAGACAGTCACTTCTCACCTCCAGCTCTTTGTTTCCTATGAAAACTTTGACACAGAAGCTAGAGCTTCAATTTTTTCAATGCAAAACCAGAACTCAGATCTTCTTTGGTGAGATCCCTTCATTTACATTGGCAATCAATTCAGTTTTTAAACACTGAATTTTTTTCTTTTTTGAAACCTGCTCAGATCTCTGAAGCATCTGCCACATCAAGGACAGTACTCAGTAGAAGTTCTTGAAGGTGAAGAATTCGAAACAGGCCCACAATGTGCAAAGTGCTCACTGAGCCAGGTGTGGTGCATGACTATGAACCCATTACTCTTGAGGCTGAGTCAGCAGGATTGTTATGAGTTTGAGACTTGCCTGGGCCACATAGTGAATTTGATTCTATCTCAAAAACAAAACAAACAAAATCAAAAACAGCAAAGTCTGTGCTGGAGAATCTTGTTTAATCTTCAGACAACAGGTTGGCATCATTTTACTTGGAGAGAGGGAAGACAGAGCTCACAGAGGGAGAGGCTTCCCTAAGTCACACCAGCAGCACCAGGGTAGACAAGTCTCTCTGATCCCACCCCAGCCCTCAGACAAATAAGAATTTTCAGTTCTGGTTCACTCCCTGTTATTAGCATCCTGTGGACTTTCAGACAAGCCATGCTCCATATATCCTGTGGTAGATTAACTAATGTTCAACTTGTAAGGCCAAGCTGAGCTGCATCAGTGTGGTACTGGGTGTGAAGGCTCGCCTCAGGATTGTCGCCTAGAGCATAAAAGTAGAACTAGAGGGGAAGACTGTGTCTGTTGATTCTCCTGAAGAAGAGAAAACACTAGTTTTGCTAATATGAACTCCACTGTTATCATCAGGGAAGCTCAAGTCATCACTGCCTCTGAAGAAGGCTATGCTTCTCTTTGGAAGAGCTCTGGTCCTTACCTTAAGCATCAGATCCCTCAGACTGCTGGCACAGATCCTTCATTCCACTTGTGTAGACTTTCTAGTTTCTACTACTGGGGGCTTTTGGGTTAGCTCAGTGCTTTAAGCACCTATGCAGGCGCTGCAATCCCAGTCAGGCACAGGGGACGGCAGTTCGACTCCCACAACTACCCTTAAGGCAGCCTGAGCCAGAAAAAAAAAAAAAAAAAAAGACCTTCTGGTTTCCACCACTAACCTTGAGCCTTCTCAGTGCATATCTTTGACATAGACTTATGTGAGACATTGTCATGGGCTCTAGGCTTCCGGTTGGACTCATAGGACAATACCATGGGATCCTGGCCCTCAGCTGAATCATCCAGGTCTCTGGTGTGCAGACAGATCTCCCACATGCTTTTGCACTTATTTGATCCATTGGGTGGCTATCATAAACTAATCCTTTACTTTATGTATCCTGTATCACATCTGTTCCCTTGCAGATGCTAACTACAGCAAATCTCTCTCCCCAAACCTATCCCTGAGTCTTCTCCAAGTTCCCTCTCCCTGGATTCCCACATATGTCCATCACTAACCCAATCTCATTATCCTCCCCCAATAGTGAAGTAGACACTTCTTCAGCCTTCCTTCCTTCTAGGGCCTCTTCTTTCTTTATGGTTTTCAGTGTTCCACCAAACTGCATTCCCTGAAAGTTTACAAGACTCTCTAGAAAAATAAAGGCCACCCTCTGAAGCCCGATACTTAGGTTTCTTTAAAATCTAGTCTGAGTCACCTCACAACCTCATTTCCCACACTGCTCCAAGTTTATAACACAGCCGACTGCTCCAAGCCCCTGACCATGTCCTTAAAGTGCTGTATTCTTCATAGCCCTGTGCCTCTGCCTACACTTCTCTCCCCATGCACAAATACTGTGATTTTCTCCTTTGATGAATGCATACTTGCCCTCAAAGGCCTGGCTTCAACAGCCATCAGCATGACACCTTTCCTAGGCCTTCCAAGTTTGCTGCCACTTTCTCAATAGCCACCAAGTCCCTCGTCATTTTCCAAAGAAACAATACCTCTCACCTTGTGTCACTGTCTCCTTGAATAGATGACCCTCTTCTCATCTTGCTCCATATGACTATCTATATGCCTTGCAAAGCTTTACACTTAAACATATGTTCAATGAATGCCTTGTAAAAGAACGAAGGGTTACAGGTCCACCCTTTGTAGTCACACAGAAGAAACAAGCCCCCTCTCAAAGGTTGTCCCATTTAACTTCTGCAATAACCCAAAATTCTACAGTTCTATCCATTTTACCAAGGAGGGAAAGGATAATCAGAAAGGTTGCTATGCCCTACAAGTGACAGCTAGGAAGTAACAGAGTCAAAAGTAAATCTAGGTCTCTGATACTCCAAAATTCTCACTCTGTTCATGGGTCCATGTTCCCAGCCAGAACAGCCTTCAAATATTGTTCCCTGAGTCTTCTTTCCATCTGATCCAGAAAGTTCAGTTCTTTTTGCTGTTCCTGATGTCCAGGACCCAATATCAACCTGCCCTTGGTGAAGAACTTCACTATGACTCACACTACAGATTTGATTCCCAACAATAACCTTTTCCTTTTCACCCAAGGCCCAGGCAGCACAACTCTCCCTGGGCATGTTGCTCATTTTCATGGGAATCTGAAGAAAGAAAATACAGCTCCATGTACTCTTACCTCCTTCACCAAGGATGTAAACATGAGATGTAAAGATGCATAGCTTCATGACTGCATAGCTCCATGACTGTCTTCTTTAAAAGTTGGTGGTACAGTTTGCCTACTTTGCACATAGCATGAAGCAAAATCATACAATCTGTTGTCACTTGTGGGATGAGAGATGAGGAGCAACTGCTAACAGGCACAAGGTTTCTTTGGAGGGTGATAATTTAACTGTCTTGGAATTAGACACCAGTGAGGGTTTACAATTGTATGACTAAAAGCCGCTATACTACAAACTTTTTGTTGTGGCCAAATATACATAACAAAATTTATTATTGTAACTATACTTGAATGTATAGTTCAGTAGTCATAAATACATTCATGCTATTTGTTCACCATCATCATCATCAAGCTCCAGAACTTTTTCATCCTCTGTGTGTTAATTAAGGTTCCCCCAGAGAAATAGAATCAACAGGAATGTGTAAGAGTGTGTGTGTTTGTGTGTATGAGCATGCATATGTGTGTAGATAAATAGATCGATAGATGATAGATAGATAGATAGATAGATATTTACATAGATAGATGGATAGATAGATAATACAAGATTTTTTATGATACTGGGACCTGAAACCACGACCTTATACATTCTAAACAAGAGTCTACCACCAAGTTACATCCCCAGACACCTTCCCTGCTCTACCTTTTTAAATTTTAAGGCAGAATCTAATAATTTGCCAAGCTGGGCTCAATCTTGTCCTAGCTCTGCCTCAGCCTCCCAAGTAGCTGAGATCACAAGTATGCACCAAAAGAGATTTATCCTCCCGTGGTTATGAAAGTTGCCCAGCCCTAAAATCTGCAGTGGGCAAGCTGGAAACCCAGAAGAGCTGAAGACATTTTTACAGTCTTAAACACAGCAATGTCAAGACCCAGAAAGAATCAGGTTTTAATTTCAAATCGGAAGGGAAGAAAAGAAAAGCTTCCCAGCTTGAAGGCAGATAGGTAGGAGGAGTGTTTTCTTCCCTTTATTCTAGTCAAGACTTCAGCTAATTGCGTGAGCCCCAGCCACAAAAAACAAAGCATTATTCAGGTCTATCATTCAGATGTTAACCTCCCCCTCACAGGTACACCCAGAAATGTTTGACCAATTAGCAAGGTACTCTATGGCCCAGTCAAATTGACACAGGAAACTAACCACCGCATTCCCAAAATGCCAATAAACAGCAGCTCCAATGCCCCTCTTCTCCAGCCCTGGCAATTGCTGTTCTGCTTTCTGTCTGCATGAATTTGACTGCTCTAGTACCTCATACAACCAGAATCCTACACTGTTATTCTTTCTGTCACTGGCCTACTTCGCTTAGCACACGGTATCTTCAAGGTTCATCGAGGATGTAGCATGTGTTATATTTTCACTTCTTGAGGCTGAATAATATGTATGCAGCTCAGTTTATTGGCCCTCTTTATGTGTATTTTATTGGCACATTCATCAATTAACAGACATCTAGGTTATTAGGAATAATGCTGCTGCAAACAGCGATGTACTAATACCTATTTGAATCACTCCTTTTAAGACTGTTGGATATATGCCCAGGAGTACAATTGCTGGATTATGTAGTAATTCTGTTTAATTTTTGAAGATCTGTTAGGCTACTTTGCCAAATTATACATTTTTGCATAGTGACTTTTGTAGTACGCGAGGTTACATATCAATTTTTTAAAATGTTTAAGCAATCCAGATGAAATAATGTGAGATGTTCCATAAAACAACCAGCCTGGACTCTTGAAAATATCAATGCCAGTGAGTGTGGCGGCACTTGCATAGAGCTCCAGTAACCTGGGATGCTGGGGCTGGAGGATCACAAGTTTGATCCCACCCTCGGTAATAGTTGAAAGGACTATTTAGTAAGATCCCTATTTAGTAAGACCCTATCTCAAAACTTTTTTTAAAAAGGAAGGAGGACTGGGGATGTAGCTTTTTAAAAATCAGTGTCATGAAAAAAATCAAAAAATCTAGGGGCAAAGTCATAGTTCAAAAAGAAAGAGATTCAATAACAACAGATGAGGAGGGTGATAGACTCTAGTAGTTAGTTCCCCCAACCAACATCCCCAACATTCCCCTCCTTTTTTTTTACTTTCCCTGTTTAATAAAGGCTGAAAGGAAGGAATGATTGGGGAATTTAATTCCTCAGTCACCCTTGCAGCCCAAGACGGGTCTGTGACATAGTTTTGGCCAATGAAATGTCGTAGAAATCTACTAAACATTTCTGGAAAAAAAAAAAAAAAAAACTTTCACTTTCACATCACCTCCTTCTTCCTGCCTTCAAATGCAAAGATGAAATGAAGTGGAGCAGCCACCTTGCAACCACAGGTAACAGGCTCCAGTGTACTAAGAATAGACAAATGCAGACACAGAGCGAAGCCCTTGATGGCATCTTTGATCTGCCTCACCAGCCCTGGATTCCTGACCTCTGGACTTCTTGCTATTGAGTTCTTTTTTTTTTTTTTAGTCCTTTAAACTATCATTAGTTTTTTCTGATCTTTGCAGTCAAGTGTTGCAGGGAGGCTTCCAAAAAGATGACAAATTGCTCTAGCCTCCCTGTGCCTCAGTTTCCTCATCGATACAGTACAAGTCATAATAGAAACTTAATGAAGAATCATCCTAAGGTTGATGTGAGAATTGAAGTAGTTACTACCAGCAAAGCATTTAGATGAGAGATTATAAATAAGAACCCAATACGGACTGGCTGTTAATCTTGGTACTGTTGTTACTACTAATATCATTATTGAAAAATGAGAATATGTTCACAAAACTCCCCTTTCTGAAGTCCATCAAGGTAATCAAAAAGCAGCCCAAACTCAAGACAAAACCCTCTGTAAAACCTAGGTAGCATCTGTGAAGCTATTTGGATGCTGATTCATAAGGTGTGGACCAAGCCAAAAACAGACACTAGTAGGTTTTTAGGGTTTGGTGCTCAGCTCTGGTGTCATTTGGCAGGATTTAATTCCTATGTTTTCCACATACTTGGTTGAAATGTTAAGTACGTCATGAAACTTCCATGAGCCCTTGATTCTTCAACTGTGAAAAGAGGATGATGGTGACAATAATCCCTAACAGAAATATAGTGACGATCTGAAGAGGTGTGGTAAGGCTTAGCTTGGAGCATGGTCCACAGCCTTGCCAAATTAGGCATCTCTGTTCACACTGACTGTCGCTGCTCTTGTTTTAATCTGTAGAATCTTGGGAAGGCATTTGACAAAAACATGCTGGAATTATGGATGAATGGACTGAATAAATGCATAAACGGATGGATAGACAGCTCAGTAGATGGATAGATGGGAAGAATCTCTTGAAGGTTGGAAAGTAAGGAATATTTAAATACCTTATTGGTCATGGAAAAATGAACAACTTGTGTACACACTCAGCCCCACTAGTGCCTGTCCAGAATCCCTCTTCTACCTCCACAGAATAAAAAGACACCTATTCTGCACAGCCTTGGTATGCACAGCTAAAACTCACTTTTTAACAAAATTCTAAAAGAAAATGCATCTTGCCACTGCCACAGGAATTATAGGTTGTCAGTAGCCCGGCATTAGTGCATATTCCCAGCCTTTATTTATTTTTAATGATAAAGTTTCTGGGCTCCTCCATCATGGGAGGCCATGCTGTCTTTGAATTTCGTTGTTGCTGTCTGACAGAGAAAGGGGACATCTGTACCACTCCAGCCCAGGTTGAGGCGAGTCTCAACCAGACAGCACTATAAATCATAATTAGCTGCTGCTTTCAAATGTGGGTGTGGAGAGTGAGGGGCAGCAAAGCCCACACCAATCTCAGGCACAGAGACAACCCTCAGCTTGAGTCACTGAACGGTAATTACAGGGACTGTCAGAAGCCTGCACTGGCTTTCCTTTAAAGCAGAAGAGGTGCAGGAACCTAAGAACTCCACATATTCAAAAATAATCACTGAACTCCTGCAGTGAGTTTGTGGGTCCGTCACTCACTGCTTCCAAATAAAGACATCTGCAAAGCATTTTGTTTCTTCTGAATGGAACAGAAAAAGGAGTTATGGCTTTTTCAATGATCTTCAAAGTGGAGAGTCCAGAGAATTGGCATTGCCAAGCATTTACTATGTGCTGCACTATGGATCTTGCAAATATGTCTTCATTTCAATCATACAACCTCTTGTGAATTAACATTCCAGGTCCCCATTTATCAACGAGGAGATGTGCTTCAGAGAGTTTACATAATTTTCCCAGGGCTCACCTATGAGAATAGGAGCTAGAACCACATGTGTGTGACTCTACAGCTGACAGGGTCCCAGAGGCCCTGGTTGGTGATCTCAGTATTGATGCCTCGTGTGACTGATGCTGAGGCTGGTGTGCCATAGCCCTGGCCTCTGCCACAGAAGTGTCTGGTCACACCACTCTGTAACTGAACTGACCTGGCTCTGCAGCTCACACCCTCAGCCAGTGTCCAGTGAGGCAGCTAAGATCACCCCTCTGTGCACCACGGGCATGGCTGCCCTCTCGCACCTCTTTCTGGAGATTCATTATACTTCGGTGCTAGGCCTCACAGCAAGGTCATGGCTGGAGACCTTGATGTAATTCCTATAATCCCATCCAAAACACAGAGCTGCCACAGCCCTCTCTGGGTCACTGGTTCATGCTCATATCACCTTTCTTTTTTCTTCCTAATGCAGATATTCAGGGAGTACCTGCTTTGAATTAGAATTCCAAGTTCTGTGGGTCCAGCAGTGACACACTAGCCACAGTCACAACTCTTGCTGCGCTACAATTCTAGCAAAGACCACAAACACTGAACAGAGGCTGAATATCCCCAAATCATCTGTTCAGCACATCCCATGTTCCTGTGGGAAGATGCTTTGTGAAAAGTACCCAGCACCACACTGAAATTCACCCCATGCATGACCAGTTACCCTTTCCACAAATGAATACAGATAAATTCCATCAGCATTTTACGGGTGGAGAAACCGAGGCTCCAAGAAACAAAACAGGCCAATTGCTCACAGTTGACAGGTGATTAAGTCATGGTTTGAACCCAAGCAGTGTGAGTCCAAAGGACGCGCCTAACAGGCTACCCAACAATACACCCTGCATGGCTTGCCCAGGTAGCCAGCAGCTTCACTCACTTTGAAAACAAGTTTAAAAAAATAATTCAGACAGAGGCCCACACGCTCACATGACCAGACAACATCTTTGAAAACAGCTTGTTTTTACTACTCAACAGGTGTCTGGACGGCCTTGGGCACGATCAGGACTCTGCCAGAAGGGAGAGTCATCCAGAGGACAGAGGACAAGCCATCCCTGCAGCCTTCGGCAGGCTAATCTGGCTGGCCGGCTGGTGTCCCTAGTGAGAGCACGGCCAGAGCCAGCCCCTGGGAGCCCACGGGGAGCTGAGAGCTGCAATTGATTTCAGATCTCTCTCCTGGATACTGGGAATGCCTCAATTACCATGCACACACAGCCCATTCAGAGGGAAGTTGGATATTACCTTCTGCACTCACTGCAGAACTGGATGCCCCTATCCAAGCACAGATGGAGGACAAGAGGATGGGGTTAATTGATCAAGCAGCACTCCTGTGCAAGGGTGGGCAGAAAATGGCTCGTTTCACAGATGCGCAGGCTGGTCTCCTGTGATTAAACCAGGTCACTACCATGCTTTTGCACAAATATGCTCGGATTCACATGTTCAGGTTCATCTTGACCCCTGCAAAGCAGTCGCCTTGGAATACTCTGTCTTGCACTCCTCCATTCTGCAAATGTGTTTTGCAGAATACAAAGGGTAGGGTTGAGATTGGCACTGAGGGCATGATTAGTATAATGTGGTTTGTACCAACCAGTGAGTGCTAACCAGGGACCAGAAGCCCATGAGAGAGTTATCAGGCGAGTCGTCTTCTCTGGACACAGAAGACAAGGGCTTGGAGCAGGGTGGCAGGCAAGGAGAGAGGCACAAAGTTGGAGAAGAGAGAGTGCAAATCACAGAATAAGCACAAAGTGGATTGTGCTGAATAGTGTGGAAAATGGTCATTGATATCAGCTTTATTCCTTAAGCCCAGAAAAGCAAGAAAAGTCACAACAATTTTATTTTCTCTGACACTATCCTATGCCTCAGCTTCCTGACCTGGCAGGAAATTCATACTTAGTGTTCCCTTGTTGGCCCCCAAGATCTTATGAAGGTCTCAAGGCTCTTACTTAGACCCACTTGGGTGTCGCCCAGTGATTGTAGGTCCACACTGGTTGCCTTTGTTAGGGCTATGGCCCAAATGTGGGGTTCCTCATTACAGATAGTAATGTTACCTCCCTGCCCAGCTGAGCTCAGGAAACAGCCTGGGCAAATTATTTTTTAAATAGATAAAAAGAATGCTCAGAGTCAGATGTGGCTAATAGGCATTAACTAAGATAGACAATTCCACTTCCTGATAACATTTATATAAAAATAACTTTAAAAGATAATTTAAATTTTAAAGAATAGAATGTGAGCAATTTTCCTGTAGGATTACCTACCATAGAAGGTCATTCCCAGTGGAGAGATCAAATGCTAAACAGATTGACTAGAATATGGTCCTTGTCTCTCCACAGGGTCAATACTCATTTTGTTGGTTATGCTTTAGGGCATTTTCATTCTTCTCATCTATGGTTCATGTTAATTAAAAATAATAATCCATGTTCACTGTGAAACACCTCAACAAAAAAGGAAGGAAATAAGTGAAAAGTAAGAGCTCCCTTTAATAGCTACCCCTAATCTTAGCCTCCTCTCTAAAGACAAATTATTTTAGCAATTTAGTTTCAGCCCTCCCAGATGTTTGCACTTTTCTACTAATTTGTATGCAATAAATGCATTTGATAAAGGGGTTTCCTACCCAAAGGCACTGTATAATACATTTTTCAGCCTCTTTTTCTTCACTTGACATCAAGAATGTCTTTTCATGTTCTGCAGCTTGACCTCAGTATTTTAAACAGCTGCAATTACATGATGTGAATGTTCCATAATTGATATAACTAGAGTATTTCTTATAAGTGCACAAACAGGTTAATTTTAAGTTTCTGACTAATATAAATGTCACAGTGAACATATTTTTACATACATGTATGTGTGTATCTTATAGAACAGATGCCTGGAAGTAAGATACCGAGGTGATCAATATGTTTATATTAGACTCCTCACATTCACATATTGTGAAATTCAAATTATATCTCACTATATTACACAAGATATCAATGACTCTTTTAGAATATTTGTTGAGTCATACCTCCTGTCCGCTGCAAGCGCAGCCTATCCAGCACCAGGCCTGCCTTGTGAAACATCCTTCAGCCCACCACAAGCACAGCCTATCCAGCACAAGGCCTGCCGTGTGAGCCAGACCTCTGGCCCACCACAAGTGCAGCCTATCTAGCACCAGGCCCACTATGTGAGACCTCCTCTGACCTGCCGCAAGCACAGCCTATCCAACACCAGGCCTGCTTCGTGAATCAGACCTCAAGCCTGCCACAAGCGCAGCCTATCCAGCACCAGGCTCCCCTCATGAGACCTGTTCAGGCCCACTGCAAGCACAGTCTATCCAGCAGCCAGGCCCACTGGGTGAGTGAGACCTCCCACCCCCGGCCTACGAGCAGCTCAGCCAACCCAGCAGCCCGAACTGAACAACCAAGCCACAGGCACATAGTCCTGTACCAAAGGTCACTGCTATAGCCAATGATACAGACAAGGAGCAAAATGCAATCTCAGGTCCTGAGCCCACCTGTAACAAATACAGGAGTCACTACCATACAAGAAAATGGGAATCATGAAGCTGAAATGTCTGAATTAGTAGCATCTGAAGTAAACAAACAAATGCAGAAACATTTAGAGTAAATTGGATTGAAGATAATCTCAGAAGTTAAAAAAGAAATCTTTGAATCATTAGACCTTGAAGTAAAAAAAAAAAACAGCTGCAGAAAAGCATAGAGGTTATCAGGTCAGAAATAACCTCTGAAGCAAAAAAGTCATCTCTAAATTAATACCGTCTGAAGTAGAAGAAAATCTGCACAAAGGTAGAGAGGAAATGAGAGCAGAAATAACCTCTGAAGTAGAAAAAGAAATGACAACTATAATGAAAGACTTAATAAATACATCTAAAGAAGACATTGATAAAAAAAATTAGAGGACATTAGAAAAATGATGGAATCCTTGAATGAGCAATATAGGAAAGAAATGGATCGCATGAAACAGGTTCAAAGAGATATACAGGAAAATAAAATCTCAGTTACAAGCTGGCAACACCGTATGAATGAAAATGAAGATAGGATTTCATATCTTGAAAACAAAGTCACAGCTAGTGAAAATGTAAGAAAGGATCTGTGAAAGGCAACCAGGATGCAGGAAAAAGTAATTCAACATCTGCAAGATGATGCAAAAATGAACAACATGAGATTAATAGGAATCAATGACAAAGAAAGAGTCAATACAAA
>PVKN010006720.1:0-27950 GCA_004027915.1 Capromys pilorides
TGTCAAGCCTCACTGATTTATTTTTCAGTTCAAAGAAAAAGTATATTTGGCTACATAAACCAAAAAATTTATTATATGAAAATGGTACAAAATTATAATGAAATGAGATAAAAACAAAAGATAAGATTAAAAGGTAACTTAACATATTTTAAATATTTTCTTGTACAATACATTTAAATATGTAGAATACTTTTTCTTCTGTAAGAAAACAAGTCAAGTTTTAGAGATTGACATTGAGATTGATACTCAATATTAGAGATATTGATATTAGAGATTGATATTGCTTTTTTAATTAATTAATTAATTAATTAATTTGGTACGGGGTCTTACTATGCACTCAGACTCCTAGTGATCCTCCTTTCTCAGCCTCCCCAGTGCTGGGATTACAGGCATGTGATACCATGCCTGATGGTGCTCAGACAACCTAACTACTTTCCCAGCCCAGAGATTGATATTCTAAACAGGTATCAGTCACCTAGAAGCCAGAGAGAGTCCCTGACGAAACCTCCTATAGGAAAAGCCCTTGTTCTGTGTTCTATATTGCTACATAACTTGCTTCCTCATTCGGTCCTGGATTTTATTAATTTTACCTGAGAAACTGTACTTGTAATCTTATTAGTAGACCAGTTTTTTCCACCTCATAGTGAGTTGCCATGGTCTCCACCTTAGATCCACCTTACCACATGATTTTGCTCTATAAAAATGCCTGGAAAAGACAGATTCCAGGGCAATCCACTTGGGTCCCCTTCTGTCTGTCTCTTGGACAGGAGCTTTCTTTCCTCCAATAAATATATTATGCTCATAAATAAATAAATAAATAAATAAATAAATAAATAAATAAATAAAATAAAACCACCCAAAATTTATATAAAACTTGACAATGCTTATAAATACAAAATTTATCCAAGTACTCATTTTCAGTTATGCCAAAGCTGAAACTGTCAATAATTAAAACTCACCTCTTTCTGCACTGTGAAAGCCCCTTTCATGATGGTATGGGTATGATTACTGGTATTAGTGTTATAATACACTGGTATGATTTTTGAATTATGCATTTAAATTACTGTCACTTCTGAATCTGACATCAATGCAGAATGTATGCATTCAAAATATGAACATGTATTTAAATATATTTTAAAATATCTATGGATTAGTCATTATAGTTCTTTTAAAAACAAGAAAAATAGGTATGTCATTCAGTTGCACTTCTCCAGAAGACGTGACATTCCCAAACAATACGCACCATCAATCACATAATCACATCAGAACAAAAATGCTATATTGGGGGAAAAAAACTTACAAATGTGAAAAGCTTATAATTCTGAAGCTTACAAAACTGAATTGAATGAAAGAAATGTAATAGCCAATTGATATCTGAATTTATCCCAACGCTATCAGCATATCAACACAAGGGAAAAAAGGTTAAACCTCTTCGTGTTATATATGAAAGATAAACCTTGTACAACTACATCAAAGTGATTTAATTTTATTTATCTATAAATAAATTAGATATAATTATAAATATATAAATATATATAATTATATAAATTATAAATATTTAAACTATAGTGACTAATCCATAGATATTTTAAAATATATTTAAATACACATTCATATTTTGAGTGCATAAATAAATAAATAAATAAATGAAATGAAAGACAAAGTCTTATCCGGCCCAGATCTTGGGACCCCGCACATCATGCCATGCTCCATAATGTGGCGTGTAGAATGTTTTTTTCACCTATACACTTTCCTCTAATTGGTCTTTAGTCCTGGGGTTGTAGTCCTGTGACATCGATTCTGCTTGAACCCTTGGAAGTACTGGCTAAGTTTGAATCTAGAATGATATCTATGTTTTATCCTCTTCAGAAAATTTACCGTGAGGGCTGGGATGAAGTGAAGATGAACTGTGATGTGCGGCTGGACGCCATCCCTATCCAGGCTGCCAAGGCCTCCAGGGAGATTGCCAGTGATGTGAGTGTGGCCTTTTCTTACTTTCTCGGTTTGTTCAGCAAATGCCCATGGTGCATCAAGAGGGCATGCCGTAATCCATCTTCTTTGTTTTCCACCTGCAGTATAAATACAAGCTTGACCATGAAAAGCAGAAAGGACACTATGTGGGCACCCGGACTGCCAAGGATGACAACAAGATCCGGTGGGCCCTGATAGCTGACAAGCTCCAAAATGAAAGAGAGTACCGGCTACACTGGGCCAAATGGAAGAGCAAGATCCAAAGCCCTGCAGACATGCTCTCTGTTTTGCATTGTAAAAATTCCCAAGCCCTGGTCAGCAATGTTGACTATCGCCATCCCCTGCACCAGTGGACATGCATGCCTGACCAGAACGATGTGATCCAAGCCAAGAAAGCCTACGAACTACAGAGCGATGTGAGTGGGCTACCCTGTAGGTCAAGCTTCTCTGTTGCTTAGCCATGAGAGAAACAGTAGTGTCAATACATATAGGGTTTTTTTTTATGATACCAGAGATTGAATCCAGGGGCATCACACTCAACTGTGCCTAGCACCCTTTTTTTCTTTTCTACAACTGTCTCCCTAAGTCAGTAGATTTCTCAGGTTGAGCTGAAAATTCTGATTCTCCCACCTCAGTCTCCCAAAGTGCTAGAAATATAGATGTGGTCTTACAGCCATGAGATTGCAGGATTGCTAGTCTTAGTAATATTAAGTTAAATAAAACTGCAATGAAAAAACATATTATTTCTATGGAATTTAGGTAGCAATCAGTGTTTTCATCAAATAAAATATTGGTAAGGTAGGATCTAGGCACAGACATGCTTTTCTAATTAGCACAGTTTTTTGAGAAATTTTAAGTGAATTTCCATAAGTTTTAAGGTAAGATATTTTTGTGTACAAATCTCGAATTTCCTGTTTATCTTGAAAATTTAGGAGATGTAGTTCTAGGCATGCTTTACCTCCTAGAAAGAATAACTTAGAACTAAAGTGAGGTTAACTCATGCTTTTATTTTTAAAGAACACACTATTTACTATTGAAGAGTATACCAAAATAAATCATTATTAAAAGTAACTATAAAATAGTATATCACTAGAAGTATGAGGTATGACATGCACAAAACCAAGAAAACCACCAATGCCAGGCACTGCATTTCTATTGCATTATCCTTTTTTTGTTTGTTTGTTTAAAAGTTTATTTTATTTTCTTCAACCACATTACATATTTGTTTGTGTTATGGCTGACTCAGCCTTCCCTGGGGGGGGTGGGGGATGGTGCAGCACGTGGTGCCTGGGATGGAGCCGCAGTCCCTGCAGTGTGGCCTAAACTTCCCGACACATGCACTTTAGACTGCTAAGCCATCTCACCAGCCCTATTGCATTATCCTTTGAATGAACCACAGGGATAAACTGTTGAGTGCAGACGTCATCCAGTGGACAGCCCATGTTAAGTAGAAAAAATATCCTCCAATTGGTCGCAGTATGTGCCTGAATTAATTTTCTTACATTGTTCCTCTGACTTGCTTGAGTATCTCCTTCTTGGTTTATGTGGTGTTTAAACTGTGTCCTTTCCCTGATCTCTGGGTAGGCTAAATGGAGCCTGCTGGCGGCACTACATTCATTCCAGTCTTGTTTCCACAGGCTGTTTACAAGGCTGATCTGGAGTGGTTGCGTGGAATTGGGTGGATGCCAAATGATTCTGTTTCTGTCAATCACGCCAAACATGCTGCGGATATCTTCAGTGAGGTACTCCAGATTTTGTTGTGTCATTCAGTACAGTTTCAAAGGAAAAGAACAAAAACATATGAGCCAAAATACAGTCCTCTCATGTCAGCAATTTTAATCATTTTTAATTGCTGAAACTTAAGCAAGATATATTTTCCAATCTGTGCTGTTTCCTTCACACTGTAACAGTACATCCCTGATACAGTACTATCCAGCATACTCTCATTGGTGCTTAGAATTGGAAAACTGAAAACTTCATTTGACAGTTATGACAGTAGGCAGGGAAAAGTTTATCCAGTTGAAAAATGGATTGACTATATATGCATAAAGCCATGACTGAGAGGTAATCAGTCTTGCTACTTTAAATGCTCTGAGAGGTATAAGAAACTAACCCATTTGTTTAAAAAGTAAAATTCGGAGAAGAAAACTAAGTTGTCAAGAAGGTGCCATTTATTTAACGTAGTCAACACCTCTAGTTGAGAAGGACCCTTATATTTAGGAAATCTCAGTCACTAAGACTAAGAAACCATAACTATCTAAAAGATCTTTTTTTTTCCTCTTAGAAAAAATATCGGACAAAGATAGAATCTCTCAACTTTACTCCTGTGGATGACAGAGTTGACTATGTGACAGCAAAGCAAAGTGGTGAGATCCTCAATGACGTAAGTACACAGTTGCTCTAAAATTACACAGTCAAAAAAGAAAAATCATAACTATGGAGATTTTTGATTAGCTCAGTGGTTTAAGCACCTGCACAGGTAATCCCAGTCAGGCACAGGGGATGGCGTTTCCATCCCAAGACCCACCCACCCTTAAGACAGCCTGAGCCAGCAAAAACAACAACAACAACAAAAACCCTGTCAACAATAAAATTACACAGTCATGCTAAGCATTGATGGGGCACACCTGTGACCCCAGCTCACAGAAGGCAGAGGCAGGAGGATGGCCAGAAGTTCAAGATCAGCCTGGGCTATAGAGAGAGTTCAAGGCAGCCTGAACTACATACTGAGACCGTCTTTAAAAAAATAAATAACAAAATAAAAATTATGCTATCATGTAGCTATCATTAATAAAATTTTCTACCTCCTTGCATTTCAACATGCCATGATTTCCAAGATATAAATTTTAATACTCAGGATGTTTGATTCCAGCAATTGCTTGGACAACATGATGTTCTTAATGTCAACTCACCAGTCTCCTTGTTCCCCCACTTTTAGATTAAATACCGCAAACATTGGAATGACAGCAAGTCAAAATACACCCTCACAGAAACTCCCCTGCTGCACACTGCCCAAGAGGCTGCCCGGATCCTGGATCAGGTAGGGCTTTTACTTGGGTACCCAATGCTTCCAGTGGGGATTTAGAGCCTAATGGAGCCAGGGAGGTTTATGCACAGGACTTCTCGCTTAACCTTCATTGTGTTCTCCTTTCCTCTCAGTACCTCTACAAGGAAGGCTGGGAGAAACAGAAAGCTACAGGTTACATTTTGCCTCCAGATGCCGTGCCATTTGTTCATGCCCATCACTCCAGTGACGTCCAGAGTGAGGTAATTGTCCCCAGCGTGTGTGCACTTTGGAAGAGCTGGACCTTGCCTGTAAGGAATGCCAGACACACCTGAAGTGCCGAGGGCACTGGACAGACACTCTGTTCCACCCTGGCAGAGAGGCAGGAGCTTGCTCGGGGCTAGAGCAGCTCTGCCTTTGGTCTTTTCCATGTGTTTAGGGCCTCCTCCTTCTCTTCCCTCTTTCTTCAAAAGCTATTGTTTGAGTTCCTCACTTTTTCTTACATCCTCTGCCTTGTTTAAAATCTCTAGCCTTGCAAATAAAGATGTTGCCATAAATGTAGAACAATATACATATACATATATATATATATATTTATATGTTAAAATCACTTTTTTAATATTTATTTATTATTTTGATGCTTTTACAATCCTGGTTTGGGAGGATCACAAAAATAAACCAGGACCATGGGGGCTGAGTTTCTGATGTTTCTGGGCCCAAGGTCCTGCCCCCTTTGTCCTCTGTGGCTGTCCAAGCTAATAGGATCTACGTTCTTCTTCCCCCAGCTGAAGTACAAAGCTGAGCATGTGAAGCAGAAAGGCCACTATGTCGGCGTGCCAACCATGAGAGACGACCCTAAGTTGGTTTGGTTTGAGCATGCAGGCCAGATTCAGAATGAGAGACTCTACAAAGAGGACTATCACAAAACAAAGGCCAAAATCAACATTCCTGCAGACATGGTGTCGGTCTTGGCAGCCAAGCAGGGCCAGGACCTTGTCAGTGATATCGATTACCGCAATTACCTGCACCAGTGGACGTGTCATCCTGACCAAAACGATGTCATTCAGGCGAGAAAGGCCTACGACCTACAGAGTGATGTAAGTGGTTTTCGTCTCTTCATTATTTAGAGATGTACAATGTAGTGAGGATACGTTGCATTGCAGACCTAGTAGTTTTTGAAACTTAGGCTATAAAGATTTACCTTGTACCCAGAAGAGAACTGAGGCTTGATATGAAGTCAAGGATGATACGGACCAGTGACTGATAGATAATTGCCTACAGAATGTATTTCTGAACAACTTTCAAAGTCAGTTATTTTTAAGATCTACTCTTATGCCATTTCTGCTATCAGCAATTTCTCACATTCACATGAAAAATTTCCCACTGACTTAAATGAATAATTTTCTTGGGTAAAACTGAGAGAATTGGGGTTTGGGCAACATAGAACCATAGTGACAGATGAGAGGCTAAGAGCGCCTCATCCTGTAGAATAAGCCAGAAGAACCTAATAGCTGGGAGGAGGCAGGGAAGAGGGAGAAAAGAGGACAGAGACAGAAGTGACCAGTGTAGTTGAGACACCAGCCCACTACTCTACAAATACATTGGCCTTTACTTGTGTAATTTCTTTCATTTTGTCTCAATGCTACACAGGCTTCAACATAACTAAATGAACCAAGTCCTTCTAAAAGTGCAACTTCTTTATTAAATCTTTTCTTGTAGATGAAAGTGATGTCCCCTTCTCTTAATCCTAGCAGCACTTGTGTGGCCTCACTGTCATGGTACTTAAGTTTATATTCACCCTTTAAAGTACTGAGAACAATGCCTTGTGCAGGTACAGCCTCAAGAAAATGTTGCTTGGGTAAAGTCCCAGTGGAGTGAGACAAGAGCCACTAAAAAGAAACCCCTAAAAGAATCTGAAAAAGAAGTTTGGAATCTTTTCTTTGTAATCCTGAGCCTAAGCCACCCACTGTTCACCACATCTCTGTCCTATTTTCAGAATATCTACAAGGCTGACCTGGAGTGGCTCCGAGGCATCGGCTGGATCCCCTTAGACTCTGTGGACCACGTGAGGGTCACTAAGAACCAGCAGATGGTGAATCAGGTGTGCAAAGTCTGTTCCTTTGGAACCTAATGCCTACCCTCCTTACCATGTGGGAATAGACCTGTCTCAACTGTCTCTAACTCTTTGCAGATAAAATATAAGAAAGATGCTCTTGACAACTATCCCAATTTTACAAGTGTGGTGGATCCTCCAGAGATTGTTTTAGCCAAGATTAATGCAGTCAATCAAAGTGATGTGAGTTTTGTGTGTGTGTATGCAGAAATATATAGACTGAGAATTGATTATCTATCATTGAATGGATTAGCTCATCTCTAGATAACTGCTTGTAAGAAATTGTGATGGGGTAAATTATAAGATAACCTGGTGATCTCCTAAAAGATACTAGTAAATGCTGTACCTGCTTTTAGATATCTATATTCTTTTCCAAAGCATCATATTATAATAGTTAAAATGGACTGAAATACAACCAGTTGGTTAGTTTTAATCTCTAAATGTAGACTGATGATTATGTTGTTGGGTAGATTATATAAAAATTTAAATATACATTTATAGTAATCAAAGTTTTTATTATTTTCTCTTCATAGGTAAAATATAAAGAAACGTTTAATAAAGCCAAGGGCAAATACACATTTACTCCAGATACACCATACATTTCCCACTCCAAGGACATGGAAAAACTCTACAGTACTGTGAGTCCTATTTCATGTAGTAGCATCTTGTTTCCTAGTGTTAGCTCTTATTAGTGTTCATCTTCTTGGCTGATTTTGTGAACAGCTGCACAGTGAACAATAGAGCAGCATATCGTTTTAATTGCATCTTGTCTTGTCTGCTAGAACTAGCATATCACTCAGAGTGAGCAGAATGTGCTCAGTTGGACTTTTCAAGCTCCCGTGATGTGCTGGGAACTGTAGGAGGCATCAGGGACTAACACTGAATGAGGTGAACTCTTCAGGAGCTCAAACAAGTAACAGGAACAGACATAAACAAATAGATAATAATGATGGTGCTATAAAAGCTCTCAAAGCACACAGAATTGGGAGCAACTTCCAAGGGAGGAAAGGCTTGTTTTTCTTTAGCAATCATGCACAGGTGTCGCCAGTCCCCAGGATGAAGACTTGCTGTCTAACACTTAATTTAGCTAATATAAAGGAGCAATGCTTATCCAGCTGAAAGCAATTTTGATGATTCTCTTCCTGGATACAAATTTCTCATCACTTTTACTAGAACTGTAAATACAGCTCACTCTGTTATAAAATGCCTGAGATTCCATTTGTAATAAACCAAATGACTGCCCTGTTCTAGCTAGGCTTGCTAATGGCTACAGATAAAGATTTTAGGTCCTGCTTTGAACATAAATGTTTTGCTTTAACTTTCATAATGCTTTTAGTAATATCTGAAAGTACTACTGGAATGCAAATTTTCATCAACATATACTTCTTTGTTCTAGATACTGTATAAGGGGGCCTGGGAGGGAACCAAGGCCTATGGCTACACCCTGGATGAGCGTTATATTCCCATTGTTGGAGCCAAGCATGCTGACCTGGTAAACAGTGAGGTCAGTGTGGCTTTTTCCTCCCCTAGAGGGTCATTTGGGGGTAGAAAAAGACTGATTGGAAAACTCCAGTCCTTCTCACTATTGAATCTGTCTCACAGCTGAAATACAAAGAGACATATGAGAAGCAGAAGGGCCACTACCTGGCTGGAAAAGTGATCAGTGAGTTCCCTGGCGTGGTTCACTGCCTGGATTTCCAGCAGATGAGGAGCGCGGTAAGCCAATGCTCACTTCAACATGGTTCTGTACAGCCGCAGTGTGCTCTGCATTTGCCTCTTCACAGCTGGTCCTGTGTCTCAGAACTAGTTGGAGGACAGAGTTATCTTTTCTTTTTGGAGACGAGATCTCACTGTGCAGCCCAGGCTGACCTTGAACTTGTGACAGTTCTCCCGCCTCTACTTTCTGAGTGCTGGGATTACCATGGGCCACCATATTACACTTGGAATAATTTATTCTTGACATTTACCCTTCACTTTGTACCCTCGATGGCTGGGAGTTTCTTGCCTTCTGCTTCCTCTACAACCAAACACACAGTGAGGGCTCTATAATGCAAAAAGGAAAAACCACCAAGCTCACTGTCAGCCTTGGATTATAGAAAGATGAGAAACTGAAAAAAAGGGTATAATAAAATCTTTATAGCATCATTGTATTTTAGAGATACTGAGATCTATTGGACTTAAGACTCAAAAGAGATTGATCTGAATTGTTTAAGTTTTAATTCTTATCTAACTTTTGTCTTTAAAAATGTCATTCTTTAGTTGAACTACAGAAAACACTATGAGGACACAAAAGCCAACGTTCATATCCCCAACGACATGCTGAATCACGTGCTGGCTAAAAGGTGCCAGTACATCCTCAGCGACCTGGAATATCGACACTACTTCCACCAGTGGATGTCTCTCCCGGAAGAACCCAAGTTCATGCATGCCCGAAACGCCCAGGAGATTTTAAGTGATGTATGCTGCCTGTCTGCATTTGACTTAGGCTATAGGTTTCCTTAGGCTTCAACTGTTCCTGCGTTTATATATCAACTGCTTTCAAAATAAAGTTGCACAAGTAACCAATTTTTGGTTTAAGAATTCCCTTTGAGCCTTTGGGCATCTATGTTATATTTTTAATCAGTTCAGCACTAGCTAGGTCTTAGGTATTGCTCCCCTCCCAGTTTTCTCAGCCATGTAGTGAGAGGCTCACACATGCCTTCTAAGCACTAAGCCCAGTGAAGGACCAATAGGAAATTACTAACAGGCTCAGAACGCTGTAAATTTAGGATACCTATCACTGTTGGTTGTCCTTTGTCTCTTACAGAACGTGTATAAAGATGACTTGAATTGGCTAAGAGGCATTGGCTGCTATGTTTGGGATACACCCCAGATCCTCCATGCTAAGAAATCATATGACCTCCAGAGTCAGGTGAGTCAATTATCCTACAAAGACTGGCTCTCCCAGGTCATCAAAACCCAGGTGGTGTCAATGGGCTGTTGAGCAAGCTGTGTCCATGCTTGACCATGAAGTTCTAACCAAGTAGCTTCTAAAATTGTGAGTGACTTTTAAAGGAATCTCTGCGGCTCTCTGGACCCAGTTAAAGGTCCAACACTGAAGCTTCTCAGCATGAGCCTCTCTGATAGTTGAAGGCTGTATATCTATAACAGCAAGTTACCAGGGAGGTGTTGCATAGTCTCAGGCATTTGTACTCTGACCGAGTTAACCTGGAGGGAGTAGGGTGCAAGAGCATTCTTGAGCCACATATAGGTGTATTTTGAAGGAAAAAAATAAATCTTGTATCCCAGCATGTACATGAGCTTTGATACATGGGTCTAGTAGCTTGTTCAAATCAAGAGACTGCTGTCGGGTAGAGAAAGGGCATGCAAAACGAAGAGGGTTACCTGGCAGAGGTCCAACTCCGCTCTTGATCCAGAGAAGCTGTTCATTCTGGCACCACACTAAGTCTTTAGGATTGCAGAATGACATCCAATTTCTTGGCAGAAACCCATAAATAAGGAAACCCACAAGTAGTAAAGCAGAAACCCATAGACAAGTAAACTTATATAAATTGGCACAAATATTTAAAGCTGATGTCAGTGTTTTGTCACTTTCAATGGCCTTTTCCTTCACAGATCCAGTACACAGCAGCAGGTAAAGAAAATCTACAAAACTATAACCTAGTCACAGATACGCCAGTTTATGTGACTGCTCTTCAAAGTGGCATCAATGCCAGCGAGGTATGTTTGCTTTGTCCTGCTCTTTCAGAGACAAGCCATTTCCTGTCTTTGTATATTCTTTAATAACAGAGGTGAATAAGCCTTCTTCTTTTCTGTCTATAGGTGAAATATAAAGAAAACTATCATCAGATTAAGGACAAATATACCACAGTGCTCGAAACAGTGGATTATGATAGGACCAAGAATCTCAAGAGTCTTTATAGCAGTGTGAGTGTTTCTCCTTTATCTGAGCCACTTGTTGCCATTCAGTCACAAGAAAAGAATAGAGGGGAATGTGCACTTTGTCCCCAAAGATTTTTCTAGTTTTTTCATGGAGTCTTACATTTCTATTTGAGCTCATCTATAGCATTAAATAAACCTCTAATTGAAAATGAGTCCTGGACATTGACAAGGACCATCTGACAAGGACAGAAATAGAGGAAAACCTGCTACTCTGGAGCTAACCAGAATGTACTGGTCCATATTCATTTGATTTTTAACCCTTCCAGAATCTGTACAAGGAGGCCTGGGATAAAGTGAAAGCCACCAGCTACATCCTGCCACCCAGTACCTTGTCCCTGACACATGCCAAGAGCCAGAAGTATCTGCCCAGCCATGTGAGTCACAGCATCCGCCCTCTTTTCCCTCCACTAATCCTACTCCAAGACTTCCTGGGGCTTAGGCAAATGCCCTGTAGAACCCCAGCAAGTAATCCCAGCACTGGATCATCAAGTCTGTGCTGTCACTCAGGTCTCTGTAGTGCAAAGAGAGCCCCAAACACTGGCGAGGGGGCTACAGACCTGGCCTTGTTAGGCTGCCTGCCTATGGATGGCATGAAAAAATTCTGTGTTAGTGAGAAGTGAGGAGAGGAAGGAGCTGTAGTGTACCGCCCAAAATATGCTGTCTCAGTAGAGTTCTGTGGGTTTTAGTGCAAAAATAAAGCACCAGATATGATAATTAGTTATGATGCCTCCATAAATAAACAGAGCAGGTCAGAGCGCTAAACTTTTCATCTTACAGGAGGAGTTATTTTATGTAAGGTTATAAAATCCAGAGACGGGATTTTAGTCATTAAAAAAAAGTTATAAAAGCAGGATTATTGACAACTTGTTTATGGAACAAGGTGAGATGTACAGAAAGTAATCTTTTAAAAAAAAAAAATGAAGAAGAAGAGTTCTTCAAATAGTTGAGGAATAGTTTAGATATAAGAAGCTCGAGTTTTCTGGTCCAAAATATTATGGTGGAAATTTTGGTTAGTCTCTAGCCATTGTAGAGCTTTGCTAAAATTCTAATACGATCCATGGATTAGTAGGCAGCATGAGCTAAACATTAAAGTTTTCCTGCACAAGTTGATTGCTGTTTCTTTCTTTTTTTTTTTTTTTTTTTTTTTTTTTTTTTTTTTTGGTATTTTAGGGAAGGGCCTACAGGGTGTTCAGGGTCTCACTAGATGGGACCCAGAGTGATCCCCCTGCTTACAGCCTCCTAAGAGCTGGGATTACAGGCGCATGCCACCACGCCCAGTCTCAGTTGCCTTCTCAGTGATCGAACCCTCGGCCCCTGTGCCTGCTTGCAGGTCCTTCAATCTGCTGAGTTATTTGGCCTGCCCAATTGCTCTGTTTCTTGAAAAGCCTGTGGAAACTAAAATTTAAGTATTATATCTTGTAAGCATTGGCTTTTCAGTTATTTGAAACAAAGAGATTCCTGAACACTTTCAAGTTTTAGCTTCTAAGCTTTAATTTTTCACTTATGGTAGTAAGAAAACCAAAGTCATCATAAAAAAACAGGTTATTTTAAAACTGTACTTTTTAGCTGGAAATGTATCTCAGTGGCAGAACACTTGTCTAGCATGTGCAAGGCCTTATTTTTGATCCACATCTCTGCAAAATATAAAAAATAACTTTTTTTGAAAAAAATCACATAATCTTAAAAATAAATTGATTGGCCATGCATGGAGGTACATTCCTATAATCACAGCACTTGTGAGGCTGAGATAGGAGCATCACTGTGAGTTTGAGGTCTATATGGGATGCATGCACATACACACACACACACACACACACGGTTGGGGAATTAACTCAGCAGTAGAAGCACTTGCCTGGCAAGCTCAAGGACTCAGGTTTGATTCCTTGTACCACATGCCATGCTGGCCCCACACCATGCTGTCCCTGAAACAGGGCCTGGTGGTACACACCTATAACCCCAGAACTGGGGAGGCTGAGACAGGAGGATCAGTATGAGTCCAAGCTGTGTAGCGACACCCTGTAACAAATAAATAAAAAAGATTTGAAAAATAAAACTATATAGTACTATAGTGCTACACAGTTTAAGTGCTTACAGATACAGCCTGACTGGAGCCTCACAGTGACATGGTGGCGGGTGAGTGCTAGTATTATGTCTCTATACAGAGGAGGACACATACTTGGAGAAGGGGAGTCCCCAATAAAGGACACACTCTCGGGGAAGTGGTATCCCCAAAT
This sequence comes from Capromys pilorides, assembly GCA_004027915.1. NCBI lineage: Eukaryota > Metazoa > Chordata > Mammalia > Rodentia > Capromyidae > Capromys > Capromys pilorides. The sequence goes on from PVKN010006720.1 coordinate 13,265, forward strand.
CAGCTGCGCTTTGGAGTCAGGTTCTTCCCATTAAGTCTCATGCTCCTTTAACAAAATAAGTCCACTGTTCTCCATTACCATGTTTGACCTTTTCTACTTGCTTTTGTAGGTCAAGTACCGAGAAGAATATGAAAAGTTCAAAGCTCTTTATACTTTACCAAGAAGTGTTGAAGATGACCCAAACACAGCTCGGTGCCTCCGAGTGGGCAAGCTTAACATTGATGTAAGTGACCCCAAAGGCTTGACTTCAGGTTTGCAGTCAAGAACATAGCCACGTGTGATCAGTCAGGGTAGTTTCCATCAAATCATGCAAGTGGCGCAGGGCACACACAAAGAAGCTGAACCTATCTGTTTGTCTTTCTGTTTCTCTCTCTCTCTCTCTCTCTCTCTCTCTCTCTCTCTCCTGTCCTGGTATTAAACAGAAAGTATCACAGAATTCCTATCCACCCTGCCCCCAAAAGCTAACTGTAAGCTATTTACCCTGACCACTCTGCAATACCAAGAAGGCATGTATTCCTTAGTGGCTTTGCGCAATTCTCCTTATAGCTGGCATATAACTTTCACTTCACAGCGCCTGTACAGATCAGTTTACGAAAAGAACAAGATGAAGATCCACACCGTGCCAGATATGGTAGAGATGGTTACTGCCAAGGACACTCAGAAGAAAGTCAGCGAGGTTGATTACCGCCTGCACCTCCATGAATGGATTTGCCACCCTGACTTACAAGTCAACAGTCACGTCCGGAAAGTCACGGATCAGATCAGTGACGTAAGCCCAACTCATTGCTTAGGATGGTCCCCAACCCCTGTGCCACCCCACTCACCACCCTGGGGAGAAACAGCACCTGCATGTTTTCACTCTGGCTTTTATCTCTCTGTGGTCTGACATACACTGACGATGCTCCTAGAAGCAAGACTCTATGTGCCCTGTGTTTCTGTGGGGTCCTCAGTCTCATCAAATAGTGCTTTGGCTGCTTACGTTATCTGGGTCCAGTATGTGCCTGTGGGTGTAGGTGTTGAAATTATGGTCAAATTTTCTTTCTGACCCCTTGTATCTATTACAACCCTCTAGATCGTGTACAAGGATGATCTGACCTGGCTGAAAGGTATAGGTTGCTATGTCTGGGACACTCCTGAAATTCTCCATGCCAAACATGCTTATGATCTGCGAAATGATGTGAGTTTCCTTGTTATTTATTTGTTTGTTTGGTGTATTTACATATCTATGTGTTCTATGGTCAAGAAGTAAATACATAAAATGGGAACCCTGCCACATATCTGCTATGGGTTCAGTCATGTTGAGGATGGCTGAGCTGAACAAAGGCACTAGGAACAGAATAGCCATCTCTCAACAAGGCATCAGATGTCCCTATTAAACAGTGTGGTCCATTTGGGCCATTGGCTTTTGGTAGAAAAGGAATTACTGGCTCTTCTCTTTACTTTGTGAAGTAGTTTGGCTATATTAGTGAGCACATAATTTTTATTTTAGGAAAATGTTGGGGCTGTGGGTGTAGCTCACTGACCAAATGCTTGTCTAGTGTGTGTGAAGCCCTGGGCTAGAATCGTAGCAAAAAAACTAAAGAAGGAAACAAATTCTCATCTCCTTGGAGTTTATGCACTATCCATAAGAACTATTTGATCTTTTAATAAAGGGCAAAAATGCCAGGCAAGTTGATACTGCAAGGAGAATTTCAGCAAGAGAGTTTAAACTTTCCTAGAATAGCAGCTGTCAAGCCTCTTAGAAAACTCTAGAAGCCCCAGATGACGATCAGCATCGATCACATTGTCATAAAATTCAAATCCATCCTTGTCTGTTGAAAAAGTGCTGATGAATATACATTTCCTGCACCAAGTATTCTGTGAAAATCAGCCGTCTCTAGAATTTAATAAATGATCTGACACAGGCTTGTTGAATTCTTCTGGCAGATCAAGTACAAAGCTCATGTGATGAAAACAAGGAATGACTACCATCTGGTCACGGACACACCTGTCTACGTTCAGGCTGTCCAGAGCGGGAAGCAGCTAAGTGACGTACGTGCTCCCTGGGGAAGTCATGGTGGACAGTAGCAAAGGCGGGACCAACACTCAATCAAAGCCTGGGCTGTGCCAGCCTTCTCTAACTGGGAAACCAGATTTGGTGTCTTAGAAAGTATTTAAAAGGCAAAAGATTTATAGGATCTGAAGAGAAACCAGAGTTTAGAAAGTATTTAAAATGCGCCCTCCTGAAGTCAAAATGTCAAGTAGCTCACTGGGGTGAAGCATGCTGAGTCTGTGGAATACTGTGTATTAGAGCTCTCAAAGCTGCCTTTTGTATGCTTGTGTTATGAGCCACATTTGACACGTTCCTACCTGGGCCTCTGACAAGTTGAGCCGACTGTGGTAGAGGAGAAGCAAGCAGGTCTGGGAAAGTTGTGGACTGGAGTCCTGCCTGGGGAAGCAGGGAGTGCTGTGCACCCTCAGCATCTTCCTGTGTAAAATGGGAAGGTGCATGCAAAGACCTGCTGTACTGGCCAACTCAGAACAGATAAAATGCTGTGCTTTGTAAAGGAACTTCACAGGTATAAATGTTAGATACTAGATCCCACTAGTGAGTTGGAGGTTGGCATCTATTATTTTAGAACTTCCAGTGGTGAAATGCCAGGCTTTCTAGCTTCCCACCTGAGCTGTCTCTCCCACATCTCGGTGTGGTGTCAATAGCGTGGCTCTGATCTTATTGGATGAGGCATAGTAATGCAGCACTGTTTCTTAGACAAAGAGAAGCAGCAAAGGAGCAGGTTGGCTGGTGGCCAGCTGGCTGGTGGCTGGATGGCTGGTGGCTGGATGGCTGGCTCTCTCTCTGTCTCCTTCCCCACTCCCTCCCTTAGCACCTGGGTTGCATTTACCTTGCTCTATCAGCACTGCCATATTCTCAATCTCCTCATTGTGCTCTGTGTGCATCCAGGCTGTTTACCACTATGACTATGTGCACAGTGTCAGAGGCAAAGTGGCACCAACCACCAAAACCGTGGACCTGGACCGAGCTCTTCATGCATACAAGCTCCAGAGTGAGGTGAGCAGAGAACTCCAGAGTGCCCAGCAGACACCCAGGCCACTGGCTCCTGGAGAAGCGCTTCAGCTTGGACAGCCTCCAGGCCTGACTGAAATATAAATGCTATTCCACTCAATGAGTTGGAAAAACGAGAACAGAGCAGAGCCTATCTTCTCTCTTGACTGGTAATGTTCTCATGCCAAGCAGTAAGACAGACAACCAAAAAGAGAAATAGACCTTTTAAAGAAAGCAACATTTGCAAAACTGAAAGAAGAGGGCAAATATGCACTTCTGCTTTGAAAAATCTTAAAATCAATGTGACAAAAATAAAAGATTTAATTAGAAAGACAATTAACAGAAATGAAGGTAGAAATTGCTATTGGAATTTAGCAGAGAAAAAACTTGGACCCCACCCACATATTTAATCTCTCTGCTCTGTGCCAACTTAGGGAACAAATATTATAAGTATCTTGAGGTTTAGTGTTAAACACAGTTGTTAATCCTATATACCCCTGAGAACGAAAGTATTTAAGCTCACTGATGAAAACATACACATGCATGCACACACTCCGTTAGCCATGAACATATGCATCTTGACCTCTTCCTAGCCTGATCCAGTGTTTATGGGGGACACTGGGATCAGGGGTTGACCATGCTTTGAATATCACCTGAGAGTAGGACTAGGATAGAGATGGCACTTGGCTGCCTGTCTTCTTTGCATTCCTCAGATTCTTGCTAGAGACCTCACAGTCTACTGAGCAGCACATCTTTAGAAACATTTCTACAAATCATTTCATTCATTGTTCTCTTTTTCCAAAACAATAGGTTGTCAGCTATCTAACTCATTTCCTGACTCTTAGCAATGATTTATGTGCATCCTGAAGTCAGTTCAGAGCACGAGAACATTAAGTCTGATCCTAACTCTTAACATGAGCAGTATGTGCTTTAGCCATACTAGTTATTTGATGCCCTGTGTCGTTTAACCTGCTCTTCTTCATTCTGGCAGAATCTGTACAAAACTGGCCTGCGCTTCCTGCCCACTGGGTATCGGCTTCCGGTTGATACGCCTCACTTCAAACACAACAAGGACACCCGATACATGAGCAGCTACGTGAGTGTTCCCTTTCTTGTTCAGCTGGGGTTAGAAGTTGGGGTGGTGGGGCTTGTACTAATTGGCAGCCTACTCTCTCCTCAAATCGCATCCTAAAGGTCCAATATCATATGATGATGGCATGGGGGAGGGGCGGTAGCATATTTTCTGGAATTAGCTGCCTCTGCGGTCCTGCAGGAGCTGGGCAGCTCGTTAGTTAGGGTAGGATGTTCTCGGGAGTCTTGGCTCAGGGTCGACAGCAGTCAGAACACCTGGATCCCTGCAGACTTGCACAGAAGCATTCCGAGCGTTCCCAAGCCATGTACCGCAGATGTAATCTTGCATACATGCTGATGATGAATGCCAAAAGTACAGTGCCACTGTGTGTCCCTCTTCTTGCCTAACTGCAAGAAGGCAAGTTAGATCTGACACCTCACTGCTCATCCTCTGCGTCCTGCTCAGAGGAAGGTAGAGGGAGAAATAGGCTCTCACTTCCTCTGAGTTTCCCAGGTATTAGCTCTGATGTTACCCTTTCTTATTTTTCAAAATACCACTCCAGGACTTGATGCATTTGCCCCATAAGCGAGACCCGGAGGGATCCAGGCCATGCCAGTGACTGTGGCTGCGGACTGCACTCATAACCCTTCCATGGGCCACAGCCCAAGATCTCCTTTCTGTGTTAGTCTTCAGAGTCTTAGGAATCAACCTTGCTGGCCACAGAGGGTCCCATGGCAGTTGGTCCTGTACTGTGACCTCAAGATAGACAGATGCAGATTTAGGAATCTAGCACATTATTTTAAAAAATTGTTTGGAAAGTCATTCATTAACCTTAAAAATGTTCTCTTATTCCTAATTCCTAATTTCCTAGTCACAATAAGGCTAAAAATGTAGGGATTTTGTTTTGTTTTGCATTTGACATATCTTGATACAAGTTTCACTTAGCTAGGTTGAATTTTATTCTTTTCTGGACCTGGCTCCATCATTCAACAGATAGCTTTCAAGATTTGGAATACTATTAAAATTTTGTCAGTGACTCAATACTTAGAGAGAAATTTTCAAATAAAGGTGACATCTCTTTTCCAGCTGAGAAATGTAATTTTGAGTTTTGTGTACCCATTGTCTATCTCATTCTACCCTGATTTTGCAGTTTAAGTACAAAGAAGTCTATGAACACATAAAGGCAAACGGCTACACACTTGGGCCCAAGGACGTTCCATTTGTCCATGTCCGGAGGGTCAACAACGTTACTAGTGAGGTAGGTGAGCATTGATTCTCTTGGAGAAAAAAAAATTAAGTTTCAAAGACCATGACTTTGTTTGAAATGCTTTAAGCAGAATGTATGCTTTTCAGCCTTAAGCTTACACATCAGCACTGGGTAAGACGCTTCCTTCTTGCCCCCATTCTGATACAGGTGCTCCTTGGAAGTGCTTTTCTGAGTTTGGTAATGTCATCCCAGACACTCAGTTCCCTAGATGATATACCAAGCCTTTTCTAAAGACATAATTCCTTTTTTCATATTTATATTAAGTGGGGCTAGGGAGATAGCTCAGTAGAATAAGCACTTCCCTGGCAAGCACAAGGGCCTGAGTTCGATCCCCAGTTCTGAAAAAAAAAAAAAAAAAAAGTGAACTGTTTGGGCTGGGTAGACAGCTCTGTGGCACAAGTGCCTGCCTGGCAAGGGCAAGGTCATGAATTCAAACTCTGGTCCCACAAAGAAAAAAAAAGAAGAATATATTAAGAAACTTTAATGAAGTTACAGTTTAGTCTGACCTAGAGTCAAGTATTGGTTTGTACCTCTCATCTTACTATGCAACCATGTGACAGGATGTAGATAATTCTGTGCTCAGAATTCTTCTCCAAAATGAAACAAGTATATTTTTCTCTTTTTGTCTCAATCTGAATTGTTTTCTATATTCCTGATAATTTCCCTCCTCCTTTTCACATAAAACATTTGATTATTAGTGGCAGACACTCTCATCATCCTGCGTTAAACACTGAATGGTTCTTCCCCCCATGCAGAGACTCTATCGGGAACTGTACCATAAGCTGAAAGACAAGATTCATACAACTCCTGACACACCTGAAATCCGCCAAGTGAAGAAAACTCAAGAAGCTGTCAGTGAAGTGAGTATTTTCTTAAGAGAAAGGACAACCATTTTGCATGCCAACCATTAAGTCTCTAATGTGTGTATTTCTGGGGTTTATTTCCCTTTCTTTTAGTTGATCTACAAATCAGACTTCTTCAAGATGCAGGGTCACATGATCTCACTGCCATACACACCCCAAGTGTTGCACTGCCGCTATGTGGGAGACATCACCAGCGATGTAAGCATCTCATAGAGGTCTTTCAGGAGGAGTCTTACCAAATGGAAGGCTTGCTTTCCACATCTAAAACAACTAGTGGTCTTTGAACAGCCTTTTCATTGAATGCTTTTAATGTAAGTGTACAGCGTAGAGAGGAAACAGTGTAGTGTAGAAACAGTGATGCACAGTTCCCCAGCTATGGAAACAGTAACAAGAGGAGCACTGAGGAAGTGCCAGAATTAGCCCTGTTCCTGATCACTCGGAGACCCCCATTCTGTGCTCAACACTGAGTCGGTTCCAAGGTCCTTCCTCAGGGCCTGCGCCTCCATCGTGTGTAGCACCTTCCTCCTCCTCATGTCCTCCTTGCTTCCCCTAAAAGACCAATCGATTAAATCTGTGCTTTCCCTCCATCAATATAAGAATAAAATAATTGTAGTATTCTCTCTTCAGCTCAGGACTAGAGACAGAAATTTTAAAAAGCCTATGATTTCTATGAATGCAGGCAAACCAAGTGCATGAGGTGGACAAACTGAACTAGGACAAATGATATACTGTAGGTTCATCTGTGGGGTGCCTTCAGAGACCTCTAGTGATTGCCTGAAACCAAGAATAGTATCAAGCTCTAGTATGCTATGATTTTGCCTATACACACCTAGGATAAAATTTCATTTATAAGCTGGGTGCAGTAAGAAATTAGAAACAATAATAATAAAACAGAACAATTATAAAAATGTATTAAAATTATTTAAAGCATTGGAATCATTTATTTCTGAAATTGCCATTAATTTTCAGACCACTGTTGACAGTAGGTAATTGAAAACTATAGGAAACAAAACCATGGGTAGAGGGTATTTTATTTCAAAACAGAAGTGCTGCTACTCTGCTTTCTTTGTTCCTGAACTACATTTGTTCATGACCACCTGTCTTTGGGGGTTTGCCACACAGATTAAATACAAGGAGGACTTGCAGATCCTAAGGGGACTTGGCTGCTTCCTGTATGACACTCCTGACATGGTCCGCTCCCGACACCTGAAGAAGCTCTGGGTGGGTACACGGCTTTACAGTGTGTCACGTTGCCTGCACCGCACCAGGTACCCCCACAGCATCCTCCTGGAGCTGGGCAGAGTTTTGGGCTGTAAATACTTTAAAGAGGAAACTCTATCAACCCACTTGGGCAAGTCTTGGCCTGCTTAAGTTGCTTTGTGTCTCCTGTAGCAGATGGTGCTACAGTTAACAAATGTTAATTGCTTTTGTTTCTGCCTAGAGAGATCTATGGGGAGATACACGGTGGGGCTACTCAGTTTGCACAGGCCAACCACCTGCATAACAAACTGACATATAATCCTTTCAATGAGACATAACCTTATACTTCTGCTTGTTCTAAAGTCTAATTACCTGTACACTGACAATGCAAGGAAGATGCGTGACAAATACAAAGTGGTGCTGGACACTCCAGAGTACAGAAAAGTGCAAGAACTGAAGACCCATCTGAGTGAGGTAAACATGCTTTTCTCATCACGTCCAGGCAAGCAAATTGGTTAGAACAAACTGAGCCATTCAAAAAGATTCTTGGTTATTTTCTCTGGTGATCAGTTTTCAGGCAACTATAACAGGAATATTCCCTTCTGTCATCAACTGCAGAGGGGCCATAATGTGTGAGCAAGTCAGTGGACATCATTTTGTCTGTTTCCTTGCTTTGTCCCCTTCGGTTAGGCAAGGATATTGGTACTTGTCCTTCCTATGGTTGGGACTGATGAGCAGCTCGACATGAGTTTATAGGTCACAAAGTCCTGTGTCTTACATTTGGACAGTGGTCTCCAAATACAAGTTGTTTCAAAAATTTGTCTCTCCAGTTCTTGCTATCAAAAACCCTAATCATGGTAGTGACATCTGAAAAGCCTTCTGTGTCTCCCTGCTTTATGGCTCACTCAAATAAATGCCACATTACTTGGTTTCATGTTCATCTGCCCACCTGGCATTGAGCCTCCTGATTTACTGCAGTTGCAAACTGATCTAATCCTCTGTCCTAGTCAGTAGGTTCTTTGGGGGTTAGACCTCAGCTTTTTTTTTTTCTTATTAGTATGTATTTGCACTGGAGAGTGACTGCATTCATTATGGGGAGTTGGTACAGGTACATAACACATCACAATTCTTTCTACTTCCCATTTCCTTCCTTGCCCCCACCATCTCTAAATGCCTTTCTCATTTGCAAAAGATCTATCTCCCCTATTCCTATTGTCCATTCTTTACTTTGCTCTTTATTTATACTTCAGACTTCCATACAAGAGAAACCATGGACATTGAAGTTTGTATGTCTGATATATTTTACTTAACATTGGCCTTTTCAGCAGCATAAGCACCTGCCTTGCCAGCATAATGTTCTTAGTTTGATCCCCAGTACCAGAAAGAAAATGAAAGGATTTTATTTAACATTGTGGTACCAAGATGCATCCACTTTCCTACAAATGTCTTGCTTGTCTTTTTCAGCATAAATATCACTATGTCAATTATGTATAGATGTCACCTATTATACTGTCCATCTGTTGATAGGCATATACTACTCTTCCAAGATTTATCTATTATGAATTATGCTGCAATAAACATGGGTGAGCATGTATCACTGTGATATATCTTTATCCCCTTTGGAAAGATACCTAAAAGGGGAATAGCTAGATGGAGTGGACTTTCTATTTTTGATTTTTTGAGGACTCTCCATACTGATTATCATAATGGTTGTACTAATGCATATTCCCACCAACTCCTTAGAAGGACTCCTTTTTTTCTGGTAGCCTCATCAGCATTAGTTAATATTTGACTTCTTGAGGATGACTATTCTATTTGGAGTACACAGGCTATGGATTGAAGGTTGAATGGGGGCATGGTGGTGGGAAAGGAGCAGGATTGAATTTCAGGATTGTCACAAAGTAGAGCCCAGGTCCATGACCATTCTGAAGTGGAAATGAGGGAGAAGTCTGGGCTGGCTCCCCGAGATTCTGTCCAGATGATGAGGAGGTAAAAGATTCATTTAGCAAAACAGAAAAAAGAAGGAGACAGATTTGTATTAGAGATGGAGTATATATCAAGAATTCTACACTGAACACAGAGAATTGCTAATATTTAGAAAGTTGTTGAAATTTAGGGTACTGAATTCATGAGATATCCTGAATATACAGAATTGGAAGTCATCAATCTCAAAGTGATTAAGGGTCCATGGGTACAGATAAGTCGCCTAAGGAGAGCATGTTGGGTAAAAGACACCAACCCTTAACTCCAGCTAATATAAGAACCCTAGATGGAAGCCAAACTATACTCTTGAAAAATCAATTCAAGAGAGGGAAAGAAGAAACAAGTGTATCATGGTTTGGCAGAGGAAGTAAGGCAGGAAATTACTGGCTTAGGGCTGGAAAATGCTTAAAGAAGGGAGCAATCTGGGTTTGATTGAGAATAGAGGGAGAAGGCTGAAAAATCAGAAGGTTTGAAGATATGAAGAAGAGCGAGGTAATTTTCATGCCAGGGTTCCAGAAAAAACAAGCAAGAATGGGACCAAGGGTATAGTAACATGCTTTTCTCCTGGGCGTCTAGAGAATGTCCTTTTCCTTAATATAAGGGGTTGAGAGAAGGAAGATTCAGGCAGTGAATAAATGATTTGTTTATTAGGAAAAAATTGAGACTATTGCAATAGAAGAAACCTTGCCTTTTCATAAATTAGCCATATATAAAGGCATGCTCAGAGAGCATGCTGTGTTGGTGAAGGAGAACTGACAGTGCTGACTTGTTTTGTGTCTAGCTGGTGTACAGAGCTTCAGGCAAGAAGCAGAAGTCCATCTTCACTTCAGTTCCTGATACCCCAGATCTTCTAAGGGCCAAGCGAGGGCAGAAGCTTCAGAGTCAGGTAACATCAGTCGTCAGTGAAGATTCATGACCCACAACCCTGGCATTGTCCAGGAAGCTCCGTGACTCTCACCTCCCTACCAGTCCAGACTCTCACTAAGGATGTACTTGCTGCAGCTTCCTTGACTTTGCACATACAGAAGCAATTTTCTGCTGGGAATGGCAGCCACACCTGTAATCCCAGTGTTCTGAGAGGTTAGGTAGGAGGAACATCACATGTTCAAACCCAGCCTGAGCAATTTAGTGAGACCATGTCTCAAATAATACAGGGCTGGAGATGTAGCTTAGTGTGAAAGCTCTGCGTTGTTCAATCCCCAATACAAAAGAAAACAAAAAGCAGTTGTCTTTTGTTCCTTCATAATTATAGTTATGTTTTATACAAGCCAGGAGAAGGCATATGATTTTTTTTCTAGATGCTGTACAACTTTGGCATGACTGCTCTTTGGATTCTAAGTAGTGGAAATGATTTTTAATCATTCTTATGATATATCTATTATCTATAGACCGGTGAAATCACACTGTACATTCAGACAAACCAAAGGAGAAATAAGATAAAGACTCTATCAACTTTCTCACTCTTCCATTGGCATTTTTTAATATGTGGCTTTCCATTGGACCATGAGGAAACCAGATTACTGGAGCATGTCTATCTTCAAATGTCAGGCAGGAAAGAAAGTAAGAGAGATGCATACAGCCAAAAGCAAACAAGTAGTCAAGCAAATAAGACAAATAGAACAATAAGAAAACACTGCCCTCTGATTTAAAGGTTAGAAACAAATGAAACAGATGAAATACTAGATGTTTCATCTTTACGACATGTCTTCCTATTTTCTTGTTTTTCAGTATCTGTATGTGGAACTTGCCACTAAAGAGAGGCCACATCATCATGCTGGGAACCAGACAACAGCTCTAAAACATGCCAAAGACGTGAAGGACATGGTCAGTGAGGTGAGATGGGGATCGGATGCTGGGACCCTGCACTAGAGAAAACAACTTCGTTAGATCCTTCACCTGCTGCTTGTGACCAGAGTTCATGACTGTAATCTGTACTGAGCATCCCCAAAGGACGAAGGAAAGCTCTTCCCTGAAAGAGTGTGGTGCACTGTTTGATGCACAAGTCTGTAACTCAGTTACAGTTGGGACGAGTAACAAAGCTTAACTTAAATGTGTCTCTTTCTCCCTTCACTCCTTAGAACAAGTACAAGATTCAATATGAAAAGATGAAGGACAAATACACGCCGGTTCCAGACACACCAATACTTATCAGAGCCAAGAGGGCCTACTGGAATGCCAGTGATGTAAGCAGCCCTTCCTTCTTGATCCTGTTGATATATAGGAGAGCTGGGGTTGAAGTACTTAAGAAGCATAAGATATTCCATCATTCCATCCTCCAAAGTCATGGCCCCCACAACATGGATCAGAAAAAAGAAAAGAAAAGAAAACACCAACCAATTTAAACAATCAAGCAAAGTAGCCAAGAATAGTACTGAGAGATGCTAGAAGCCTATCTATCTCAACTCTCTCCTGAGCAAAAATACAACCCTCTCTTTCATTTTTGTGCTAGCATTTCCTAGGGATACTTGGCAATTAACTTATCCACAAAATCATAGTCTTGGGTTCAGACAAACATACGTTCAGTTGATGATGCTGTCATTTGCTTGTTCTGTGGCTCTATATAATTTGCTTAAATTTATCTCTCCTTATATGTCAAATGAGGATGAAATTTGTGGTAATTACATAAGACTGCACAAAGTGGGCATGGTCATGCACACCTGTAATCCCAGCACTCAGGAAGCTGAGGCAGGAAGATTAATGCAAGAGTGAGACCAGCCTGGGTTACATAGTGAATTCAAGGTCAGCTTGTACTACATAGTGAGAACTTGTCTAGATAGATAGATAGATAGATAGATAGATAGATAGATAGATAGATAGATAGATAGAACAAGAAAATACATATGATATCCCTAGAACTCTATCCTGTTCTTAATTCACACTTGTGAAATAGTTCCTTTGAACAATGTGTGACATGGTGAAATTAGAAGGGAAGAATTTTCATTTCCTGTATTATGTGATCAAGTACAAGCTTGCATTTTAATCACAATGAGACTGTCAACAAAACTATGAAACCAGTCAGTCTGTAGTAGATAGCCAGCTCTACTCCTTTTGTGTCTCAGAGCTCAACTACGTAATTCACTGTATCCATTGCCAGAAACAGAAGCCCTTGTGGACTGGATATATTGAGTCTGAACCCCAGCCCAAGGCTCCAGCTAGCCCTACAAACCTCAAGTATACATTATGTCCTTTGACTCTCAAGACACCTTATAGTGATGGCTTTGATCTAGATCAGTTTTTATTCGTTGTTGTAGGAAGTCTACTAGTTGGAACAATGCAGTGCCAGATAATGCTTATGATATAAGCTTAGATAAGGGCTCGCCAAATAGCTTAGCAGATTAAAGCACCTGAAAGCAGGCTCAGGGGCCAGGGGTTCAATCCCCGGGCCTGCCGTGCCAGCCCTGTTCCTAGGGCGTGCTGAGATGGCAACTGAGACTGAGTGTGGTGGCGTGTGCCTGTAATCTCATCTGTTGGGAGGTGGATCACTATGAGTTTGATCTAGTAGTGAGACCCTGAACACCCTGTAGACCCTTTCCTAAAAAAAAAAAAAAAAAAAAGAATATGCAGCAGGAAAAGAATAATAAACTGAAACAAACAAAAAAAGATATAAGCTTAGAAAATTATATATTCTCAAAACTTGTTCCTTAGGACATTTTTAGTCTCTTGCTAGCATCCCTCACCTTTATCATCCAAGATTCTGTTGAATATTAATTTATGCCAAGTTTAATTTGTATCACCCAGGGGAGGTCACACAGTGAAATTCGTCCCAGGGGCTCATTGTGCCCACCAGACAGCTCCAACCTCGGGCTTCCTCAGCACCAATTCTGATCAGCCTAGTCTTTAAGTAGTCCAGAGTAACAAGGGTGGTGTCTGGTGTTAAATTCAATAGATGACCATCACTGTCACATTAACCTTAGATTATCTGTCTAAAAAACAAAGCTTTTTAGAAAAAATAGTTTGCATTATGTGTTTACTCAGCTACCACAAAAGAAAAAAGAGAACTTGAAAAACTGCTGAAAGGAGCACCTACCTTTTGCAAATGAGATGAGCCTTCTATATTACTATTAGGTTATAGTTAGGATCAAAGCTTCTTCTTTTGAAATATTACAAAAATAAGGATTTCTATAATAAGATCTCAGGATCTCCTGGTGGAGCATCACTGTCAAATTGGAAAGTGAATCTCTCCCCTTCCCATATACATTAATGTGTCTTGGAATCAACACAGCTGTTGGTTTTTCTTCTTCCCCTACCAAATGATGGAGTTGTTTCATAGTTCCATAAACTTAAGTAACCTTAAGTTTACATAAAAGTGGCAAAGATCACGCAAAAATTGTCCATAATCCCCATAACTAGTTTTTCTTGTTTTCCACTTATATTAGCGTTATACATTTGTCACAACCAATAGAGCAAGACTCCTGTATTAACCCATACTTTGCTTAAGTTTTATTACTCATGCTTGGTGTCCTGTTTTCTCTTCTAGGATCTGAAATTCTTTTAAATTTTTCCTTAAATCTAATCATGGAAAAAAACTAAAAGAAAAAAGCTTAAAAGAGCTCAATTATGTATCTTGCTATTTTTTATAACCCGTGTCCTTTTTTTCTTTCCAGCTACGCTACAAAGAAACTTTCCAAAAGACCAAAGGGAGATATCACACTGTGAAGGATGCCTTGGACATTGTCTACCATCGGAAAGTCACAGATGATATTAGTAAAGTATGTTCCTAGTGACTCCTCCTCATATTGGGCTCTATTACCTATCCTGTTTGTGAAGTGGGGTGGGAGAGATACTTGACATTGAACCCCAGCTCCTTCCCACTAAACTACACCCCCAGTGTCTCTCCTCCTTGAGATAGGGTCACTGAAAGTCTAAGTTGCTTAGTCCGGGCTCAAACTGGAGATCCTCCTGCCCCAGTCTTCCGGGGTGCTCAGATTATAGATGTGTACCATCATGCCTGGCAGTAGCCCACCGTTAAAACAAATACAATTATAAAAAGAAGTCACCCCTTTTTAAAGTTCTGAAGGGAAGTAAATGCTTTTACATTAGCTTTGGTGGGACTTCATGGCTGTCTTTGTAATTTTTTTATGACAGGTGAAATACAAGGAGAAATACATGAGCCAGCTGGGAATCTGGAGGTCCATTCCTGATCACCCAGAGCATTTCCACCACCGGGCAGTCACAGATGCCATCAGTGATGTAAGTGTTCACATCTCCTATTCTCACAAAGAATTTTATGTTCCTATGTGAATTATGAAACCTGATGA